>MU685792.1:109437-128433 GCA_026770625.1 Nicotiana glauca | reverse complement strand
TTTTTTTTTTGAATTTTTAGTCCTAATATACTAAAGGAAATATAAAAGCAAAAATTTTCTATTTGGAGTTTTAGAAATTAATTTCCTAAGGAGAAACACCTCAATATATATATATATATATTTTTTAATTCTAGAATTAGTATTCTAAAGAAAATTTTCAAAGGAAATAAAAAACGCAAAATTTCTTTTTTTTTTGGATTTTTGATTTATAACACACTTTTTTCAATACAAAAATAGAAAATACGATAACCAAAGACTCGAAATTACTGTACAAAACTAGAAGGTAAAAGACAACATAAAAAGAAAAATAGACTCAAAACATAAAAAGAAAAATCTCTTTAAGCAATTCCTGAATGATCCTGACTGGATGGTCCCGGGGTGTCTATCACGCTCAAACTCCGGTAAGTAGATCCGCACCTGCATTAGAAAATTTTAAACCAACACTATGTGAGACAATAACACTCCCTACCGGACACATGCAAATTTTTCTAAAATTAACCTATGTGGCTAAAAGTGGCTAAAAATGCAAGATTTGGCTAAGACGCCGCAAAGCCAAGAACCTAAGATTCACTAGGAAGACCGGATCCTATGTGAGTTGCCTACGTATCACGCCCCGAAAGACGAGAATCAGGTATGCGTAGTTCGGGCAGATTGGATACGGGCGAGAATTAAAAAAAAACTAATTTAGAGAAAACATATTTTTTTGTTTTTTTTTTTTGAAAAATGATGAAACATGCAAAAAAAATTGGATTTTCTTTTTCCCTTTTTTTTTTGATGTTTTTGATTTTTTGAAAAATGAAAAAAAGTGCAAAATCTTTTTTTCCTTTATCTTCACACTTTACCCTCTTTTTTTTTTTATTTTTTTTATTTGCCCTCAACTATCATTGGTCCGCCAAATGACCTTTTTACCCATGAATAAGTGCAACATGAAGCACGTAGGATGCACCAAAATGGTCTGTTATTTTGTGTACACCTGTCCTAGACGGACCCAACCCCTGTGTTGAGTCCTATAAGTCAAATGCACATGATGCAAAATAAGCATTCCTACTAGGGATCTAGCATCAGGTTTTGTTATTCTAGGTTTAAAAAACCTGGGTTTATTTATTCTAGACTTGGCCCGAGCGGACAACTCGAGCCGAGGGGGGCCAGCGTATCGGGAATACAGAAGCTTCACCAGCTTTGCAACTTGTCCGAACCTCGTTCTAAAAAGGGATAAGACTCTAGACAGAAGAGAAGTCACACTAAGGTACCCTTATCCATGATTTAGAAGACTCAGAAAGAAGAAGGGTTTCATAGCAGTTTATATGCCGTTCACTGAATATCGAAGCGGTAAAAGCAACACTTAGCACATTAGGCCCAACACATGTAACAAAATCACATAATAAAGCCAAATATAACAAATCATCTAAGCTCGAATTCTGAACCTTGAACCAAAAGTTCCGGGTTCTTGTCCCCAGCAGAGTCGCCAGAGCTGTCACACCCCCTTTTCCCTACACCCTGTAAGGGATGTATAAGGGAGTTTTTTTCAATTTAAGTGATATTCGAAACAAAATTATTTATTAAAAATTTAGAGTCGCCACTTGAGATATTTATGGTGTCCCAAGTCACCGGTTCAAATTCCGAGTCGAGGAAAGATTGACTTTGTTTTATAGTCCTGCGAACCAGAAATTCGGGTAAGCAATTTTGTTAACCCGGGAGAAGGTATTAGGCATTCCCTAGTTCTGTGGTTCTAGCACGGTCGCTCAACTGTTATATTTGGCCTAATTATCTGATGTTAGAACACTTTCAAACCTATGTGCATTTTAACCTCAAAACCGCTTTTATTTATTTTAAAGAAGATTTAATGTCATCTAAAATATGTCCTTGGACCGCGCCACATGAAATGCACCCACAATCCAAAACACATTTTATTCAACATTCTTAAGATTTGGATTTGGGTCACATGAAATACACACCCGAGTTTAGGAAGGTAATGTTATTAAAATAACGCACGTAAAGCAACTATGCATTTTTAGCTTTGTGAGATCCATGGGAATTTCAACTAAATAGCACGCCTCAATATCTAAAGATTTAAGATTAAGTAAATTTTTCATTGTTCAAGACAATTCTAACCAAGCACCCTATAAATTAATAAGGCAATTCGAATTCAACTTAATGAAATTCACATTTTTTCAAACAACTTGTTTTCCAACTGAAGATGGAAGCTACAGAACCTTATAGCAAAATCCTGAATACTAGAAAATGACCAAATAAATACAAAGGAGGCAAATTACATTGAAAGTTGGTCAGTTCTTACACACAAAGAGAACAATACAAGTCTGCAGATTGTTATTGGCTTTAAATGATTGCTAGTTTATATCTACAACCCTTAAAAGAGTATAGCCATCGAAATAACTTAACCAAACATATACCAACACTCTACAGTTAATGACCAAATTCCAAAATTTATTTTTATTCAACTAGAAGAAACTACAGCTCATTCACCTTAAATTATAACAAAGTCCAAATCTAAGAGGAGCCCAAGTTCAAAATCCGTAGTAAACTGGTTCAATTACAGCCCACCCCAATTTAATCAAGATTCGACCAAATAACAGACTCAACCAAAGACCTATTCATTTTATGGAAGATGGGTTACAAGGTTTCTTGAATGTTAACACAAAACAAATCAGATTTCGAAATTACGACAAGTTCATTGCTTTAAAAACAAGAAAATTCTTTGTCCTCACTGTATGCGACTGAGCTTATACCATGCAGATAAATACATTTCCAACACAGCCGTAATTCATCTTACTGTCATTCAACTTGCAATATCTCATCCCTTAGAACCCTATCCCCAACCAATGTTACTGTTATTTTAATAACCAAAAGGAAAGAAGGTTCCAATTTCAATCAAAGTGTTTCTAAAAAATTTATCAGAAATAAAAGGGGAGAAATGAAGATAGAAAGCGAAGAGGAGGGAAACAACTAACCAACAAACCTATCAAAAACCAAGAAGAACACATATAAGAACATGAACTACTAATACTTAGGGCTACTGCAGGTCAACCAATGCGGAATTTCGCACTTAAAATTGTGCAAACATGCTGCCTAGACAGCTCCAAAACAAGGAAGACTTTCACCAAGGCCAGCAGTCCAAACACTGCCTGCTGTTGATTCAAATTGCTACTCTAACTGGCTTCTTCAACAGCTCGAAAGAGCAGATTTCTTGTAGCAGAAACAAGGTAGACAAATTTTCGAACAAAAGCAAAGAAAGTAGAGCAATTTGAACATATACAATCAACCCAGACACTATTGCTACCTTAAGAACACAACAATAATTACCATGACTAAGCTTTAGGATTTAAACAACATATTTCCAACACTGCCTCAAGAAAACAGACAAGAATTTTAAGGAAACTACTTCATGAATACAACTGGTGCATAATTCTTATGGCGTGAAGATCAGAATGCACTTCGACATGAAACAAGAAACTATTTGATGCGAAGCAAGATCATATTCTTCTTTGATGGAGAAAGCAAGATCATATTCTCAACAAGCAGCCATGGTCGGACTCAAATCTCAACACGAAGATGCTATCAACTCAAATACTCAACTCAAATTTCTCGAGTAATAACACTCAATGAATTAGAACTAAAGTGGAAATGAGAAGCTATTTTTTCCAATTCCCAGAGCTTCAAGGTTTGAGCTCAGCTCACACAACCGAACCTCAAACTTTAGTTTTAAGTCCAAACAATGCCAACAAACAGGCTCGAATCAAGCTTTCAGCTACAATACATCAAAGAAAACCGACATAGCTCAACAGACTTTACAAAAAAAAACAAAAAAAAAACTCTCAGATAGTCACAAATCAATAAGAAACTAAACTCGAATTCCCTGATTCAATCCCACAAAGCTTAAACGACAGCAACAAAGAGATGCAACTCAAAAATTTCATAGCTCAAGAACAGCTAAAAAAACAAAGTTACATGGGAGGAAAAAAATTCAAACCTAAAGTTGCAAACTTCTTTTAACAATTACAGCCTTAATAATACACCTTTTGCCTTCGAATACTAGCGAGGTTCAGCAGCAACTCAGCAGAACAACAATAGAAAACCAAGCTTGAACTTCAATTCATTTTTCATCTCTTCGAAACTCAAAAACCAGATTCAGAACTTGAAAATATATATGTATCTCACTCTTTGAACCTTTAAGAGAAACCTTTCAAAGAAAAAAAATCTTCAAGGAAGAGAAATTAGAAGCGAAAGAAGATCTTTCAACTTTTTCTCTCTCCCATTTTTTTACCAGAAAATTCTCCTCTCTCAAAATCGGATGAGGTTCCTTTTTGAAAAGAACCCTTGATGAATGTGGGGCTCGGATTGAGTGAAATCAATCCAAAGCCTAACACTCATCCAACAAATCGTTCCAGAACCTTCCAATCGTAAGATATATCTGAAATTCGAGCGAGTGAAAGGAGAAGGAAATCTTGGCGTCAGAAACCGTTAGAAACGGCAAGAGGAGAGATGGAGGGACGCGTGGGTTAGGGATTTGTAATCACTGGCCATGGATTTGACGAGTTGAAACACGGCTTTGTGAAGAAGACGATGAAATAGTCGCGTGAGTTTAGGGATTTTAATTTGTTGGGTCTCCGTATGTATTTGTGGAGATAGGTTAGGTTTAGGGGCAGCCGGACGGGTTTAGCAATTGGGCTGGGAAAAAATAATTAATCTTGGCCCAAACTTCATTCCTTCATCTAACTCCTTTTTTTTCTTCATTTCTTCCTTTTTTCTAATTTCTTTTTAATTTAAAACTAAAAATAAACCTAAATTAATTACTAATCCAAGTTATCCAATCAAATTAAATTAACCAACTTTAAAAAATAATTACCACCAATAATTAAGAAACAACTTAAAGGAAAGACTAACAAAGTTTAAAAATTAAAATTAAAGTGCAAAAAATAACTATTTTTGTGATTTTCTCATTTTTATAAAATCACTAATTACTAATTAATTCTTTAAAAATATGCAAAGTTAAATCCTAAATGTAAATTTAACATATTTTTGTATTTTTTATTAATTAAATAAAGTAAACATGCACAGACAATATGCAAATAATAACAAAAAATGCTGCAAAAATCTATAAAATTGCAAATAATGAAAAGAAACTTATTTTCTTGAATTTATGGGAGTAATTCATATAGGGGAAAAATAACGTGCTCACAATCTCTCCCTGATGCAACCACTCGAACTGTCTGCGCAGCTCCTCTCCACGAGACTTTGGCACATATTTCTACAAAAAGAGAACGGAAACTGCTGGCAGGTAAGGGGTGCTGCACCAACAGGCCTACGCCTCTCATAAGCCTCCCACCAAGTGAAGGCAGCTCCAAAAAACTAAAAATTAGTAAAAGCGACCCTGCTGGTCTACAAAATACCCGATGTACGAAGAATCCTCTAACACTTGTCCAAGAAACCCTGGGCATCCTTGCCCTCTGCACCACTGAAAGTCGGAGGCTGAAGTATACCAAACCTCTCCAATCGACACTGCTCATCCTCTGGCATAGCAGGAGCTACATAGCCCTGAGCAGTTGCAACTGGCTAGGCTGGATGTGCCCCTGGTGTCTGAAGTCCCTGCATGACCTGCTCAGGTGTGCGAGCGGCGGGAGTCTGAGTGCCTCCCCTAACCTGAGAAGTAGTTGTGGCTGTAGTAACTGAGATCGCCCGAGCTAGGCTAGTGCATACTGATAGAATCTGAGCCAAAGCCTCTTGAAGACCTTGAATCACAATGGGCATAGCCGGTGCTACTGAAGTGTCCACAAATGGGACCTAATCCTGAACTCGGATGGCTGGTGGATTTGTAGGTGCTGCCCTAGCTATTGTGCGGACCGCACCCTTACCCCTACCACGGCCTCGACCTCATCCTCGGCCTCTAGTGGCCACAGCTGGTGGTACTGATGGTCGTCCATCCTGATAGGTCACCCGTGTCCTCGCTATCTGTGAGAGAACAGAATAACAGAAATTTAGTACTCGGATCAACAGATTCGCACAACAAGAATTTCAAGAATATGAAGTTTTTCCTAAAGGTTCTGCAACCTGTCGAGGATAAATACGGACGTCTCCGTATCGATCCGCGAGACTCTACTAAACTTGTTGTTGATTCCCAATTTTTCCTTATATATTTTTTAATATGCATAAATACCTTCAAAATAGAATATATATATGTATATGTAAGCATACACATGTGTTTTATAATTTTTCCATAATTTTAAAGATTTTAAATTAATTTATTTCCTTCCCTTTTACTCATAAAATCCCCAATAATTATCCTTCAAATTATTGTTGTGGTGATTTAGTCATTTAATTTCTATATTTATTCCAAAATATGGTTAAAATATTTTTTTAGGTATTTTTATAATTGCACTTTATATTTTTAAAACTAAATTGCATAAAATTACAATATTACCCAATTAATGTATAATTATATTTATATGCATAAAATCGACCTTCTGTATTTTTAAAATATTGAAAATCTGTTTTAAACCATTTAAGTGCATGAAATTATTTTTTTTAGAAATTATTTATTATTTATTATAAATTACATAGGAAAAATTGGCTATTTAAAATATAGCTAGACTTGCATTTCAATCTTAGCCATAATTTAAACACAGCCCCAACCCAATTCCTAATTGAAATACCCGACCCAAACCCTAAACCCGCCTACCCGACCCAAAAATAATTAAATCATGGCTGTTGATCTAAGAGAACAACGACCCGTATTAGCCCTTACCATTTTTAATTCCAAAGGACCCCTAACCCTAGCTCATTATTCAGAGACCTTCGCCTCTGTATTCTCTCATATCCTCTCCTTTCTCAACCACTCAACCTAACCCTAGATCCTTCAACCACCGACCTCTCTTCACCAGTGATCTCCCTTCAACTCCTAAGCCTCCAATGGTCCCTCTAATCCTATGCTTGCCTTCTCTAAGGTCTTCAGGGGCCCAGGGCCATGCTGACTTGTATCTAGGGTTTGTCATTTGTCTATTCTTGGCTACTTCAGTGTGATTTCGAGCGAAATCATGCTGTACTTTTTGTGATACTTGGATTCTAGACAGGTTCTTTCATCTCTCTTTGGGTTTCTTCTGAAACCCTGATTTCTACCTAAATCTCCTAGATCTGTACAGTTTTAAAATGATTTGAGTTTATTTCTTTGATTTTTTACACTATCCTTGGAACTCTTTACAAGAACCATGTGATTTCAAGTGTTTTCATCTTCTTCTAAAATTAGGGTTTTCGGAACTTCTTCTAAAACTTTAGTTTAAACTGATTTTTATTGTTTAAACCCCTATTTCTTGCATACTTCGACTGATTCTGTGAGTTTACTACCTCTTCAACTTGCCTATGTTAAAAGCCCTAAATTTCTAAGATTTCTTTGTTTGGTTCTGTGTATTAGCATGACTGCTCGTTTCTTGTTTGAGTTTCTGTGACTATCTTTCCTCGAATATGTTCTTACTGAGTTTTAGCTTAACATACATCACCTCTGTGTGTCTATGTTCATCTTGACCGGTCAATACTTGCCTCTTTGCTTGCTGTGTTTGGTTACTACTATCTCACTCTTTTTATATGCTAAAACTCTCTCTTTCATTGACTCTGAACTCCTTGTTTCGTGGCTTGATTGGAAAACTTCCTATTTAAACTTGGGAACCCATGTTCCTATCTTTAAATCAGTAATTTCGAATCCCTTGATTCCATGATTTACTATATGCTGATTTTCAATTATTTCCATATTCTGCAACTTAATTTTGTTTTCTTACCTTATTTGGTTAACCGAGTATTTTACTAATTCTTCATTAGCTGTTTCCTTAATTAAACTCCTATGTACTTACCCCTAATTGCTATTTTGTACCTTATGCTCTACTTGGTTTCTTTCCTTAATCATTTCTGCCTGTTACCGTTGGTTGATTGCCCCTTAATTAAAGGGGTACTTGCATTGATTTGATTCTGATTAGTATTTGGTTCCATAATACTATGCTACTATGATTCTTGCCTTATTTTACCTAATTTCGAACTACTATATATACACACTCTCTCATTAACACAAACACGAACACTTTTGTTCAAAAAGCTCTCTCTCACACTTAAATTTCTTGCTCTCTCTTGTGCTACTTACTATTGTTCTAAGTTAGCCGGCTGCAAGCCAAGGCTAACTACTGTGCTTTCCTGTTCCTTAACTCTTTTGTGTGCTGTCACTTTACTGGTATGTCCTGATTTCAATTTAAGTCTCAAAAAGTAATATGTCCTGAGTTCATCATGTTCCTGATTTGTTTATACCTCTATTTCTGCTTTTCGACATGTAATTGATCCCTTTATGTTAATTTTATACTACCTCTTAGACTCAGCATGTTTATGAAATAATAAACCCTCTACTGTACCCCAATATGACTCTCCCTTATTAATGTTCCATGCAAAGTAGTTGGCTATCTTTAAGTGACCTGATTCTTTATTAAGTATGGGGTTACTTATCCCTTTAGCATAATTTTGATTCTGTACTTAAGTGCTCCTATAACTGTGTGTTTATCTGTGTGTCCCCAAATCCCTTGGCCCCCCTGTTTGTGACTACTGAACCTGCTCTTGTTCTATGATCTCTAGCTTTGTATGAACCTGTCTTAAGGGTGTTGTGTTTGGACTGTTATTTATTACTCCACTCTCTTTTCAAACTGTCTATATTGTTTTACTAAACTATTTCAAGAAAACCTCCTTTTTAATACTGCTTTCCCACTAAAACTCTTCAAACTGTGTCAAGCACACTCACTCTACTCCTAAGTCAATAGGTCCTGCCCCATCCAGTATGTGTACTGCCTTGGGATCCTCTTGAGAACCCTCTAAACTCTGGCATATTGAGGTGGGCCCTTCCACACTGCACTTATCCAATTTGGTTACCATGTCTAGGTGTAAGCACTTCCCAGGATTCTTGAGATCCTTAGGGAACTTTAATGCATCTAGACTACGACATTATCTATAAAATTTGGGCATTTGAGACTGTTGGAGGCTTTGGAGATCTGGGACTATTTGTAGGCTCCCCATAAAATAGCTTCTTATTTTTCTTATCTACTTATGTAGTTCATTTATATGGTCTGTAATAATTTGTAAATAAATATTGGGGTAACTAGTGAAAAAGGTGGGTAGTTACATGTTTGTGGGGTAATACAGATAGAAACCATGCCTATAGGACTTTACATTTTTGCTATGTTTGCCTTACCATGTTAGAAATCATGCTTATAGGCCTCAAGTGGTTCCAATAATAGAAATCATGTTTATAGGTCCTAAAAATCATTTTATCAGTAGAAACCATGCTTATAGGACCTTCGTATCTTGTTATGTTTGTCTTACCTTGTTAGAAATCATGCCTATAGGTTCAAGTGGTTCTGATAATAGAAAATCATGTTTATAGATCTTAAAATCAACCTCACAAGTAGATGCCATGCCTACAAGATATAATCCAATTCAACTTCTATTACAACAAGTGTTCACATGTGTTTTTCATTTGTCATCATGCCTGCAGGTTTCTAAAATTAGTATTAAACAACTAGATATCATGCCTATAGGGAACAACACCAGAAATTCTACTGATAGATCTAAACTAGTTTAGTTTAAATGAATCAGTCCAGTCAACGATTAGCACACTTCGAAACCGGTTTAATTAATGGCATGAAACAAGTTATATCAAAAACTGTCTTAATCTACCAATATATAGCATGCCTATACGGATTAAAGAGTCTATTTTAAAAACCTGCCTTGTTTCACTATAAAATGTAGTCATCAGTATTCCGCGTATAGGCATTTTCAAATCTTACAACTCTGAAACTGTTTCTATTACTTAATGTCGTTATGATACTTATAACAGGCTTTTAAAAAATCAGTAGGCAACTGATAGGGTCATCACATTTGAGTTTATAAAATAAACTGCCTGTCTTCTATGTCTTAATATTCCCTTAGACATCATGTCTTAGGATATTGATTAACAATGAGGCCTTTATTTGTGTTTGAATCGTGCTGTTTATGTGTGTTGTTTGAGGAGGTCAACTTGAGCCTCTAATTGCTCTTTTTTCTGTCTTATATGCTAAAGTCCTAATTGTTCTTGCATGTCACCTTAGTATTTTCACCTTTAAAACCTTAGGGGTCTGTCTAGAACCACCTATAGGTAGAGGTCCTAATTTCCTCTAGGACTATTAAGAAGGGGAGGGTAAAAACACGCAATAGAGATCGTTGACCAACACTTTCTTTAATGACCACTAAGGGGATGAGAACTATGCGCTAATGTCACGTGTAGCCCCTCATTGAGGAGTGTTTACCGGACATTATGTGGGGTGATCCTGTAGGCTAACCAACCTAGGACTCCTTCTTTTCCAAAATTACTTTTAGTTTAAAACTTTGTTTTATACAACTTGTTCAAAATCTTTATCTTATTATTTGAGTCATAAAACATGCTTTACTTGCAACCTATTTGATTCAACTATTTATTTGTAATGGACTAATTCATGAATATAAGTTCGGTTGGGACCCACCATTGTGGACCTTGAGGGGTGCTAACACCTTCCCCTCAAGGTTATTTCGATCCCTTACCCTAATATCTGGTAATGCAAACCAATCCAAGAGTTAATCACTCTAGGTGCCCTAATGCACAATAATCCGTTAGGCAGTGACTCTTCAAATACCCAATTCCCAAAAGGAAGCGATTTATTACCCTATGAATGCCAAAACCTGGACATCTCTCTCTCTGTGGAGGGGGAAAAAGGGGGCATGACACCTCCTCATGACTCGTGAGACCTATGTAATCAAGGCTCTGATACCAACTTGTCACGACCCTAAACCCGGACCTGATCGTGATGGCGCCTATCGTGAAACAAGGCCAGCCGACACAAATCTCCAATACTAATTTAACAATTATAGTGATTCAATTTAAGTCATTAAAATGCAATAATTCCCCAAATAAAAGTGAAATAGGACAATTTGCAGAAATAACACAGCCCAACATCGGGGTGTCACCAGTCATGAGCATCTATATATTTGTCTAAAAGTATGAAAGTGATTACACAGTCTATTACAGAATTAATGCAAGGAAAGTAAGATAAGAGGGAGAAGCACTGGGTTGCGAACGTTGAGCAACTACCTAGTGTACTCCGAACCGCCTGCTAGAAGCAATCAGCACTCACTAGCGGGACCCAAGGTTTCTGGATCTGCACACAGGGTGCAAGAAGTATAGTGATTATGCCAAATTAGTGAGTAAGAAAAGTGAAGGCAGTTGAGCAATAAGAAAACACGTAAAACATAATAAAATGCTACAAAGATGCAGTATAAAACCAATACAATGCAGTAAAATAGTGAAAGCTTGTAAAACACTTTAGTTCAGTATAAGCTTCTTTAAAACCTCTTTTAGCAGTTAAACGAGTTAATAAAAAGTAGTGAGAAAAGATAAACAAATAAAATTAGCCCCTCGGGCAAAGTACCAACAAAATCAGCCCCTCGGGCTATCACACCATCACTTGTATACCCCTCGGGCAATAGCATGAAACAACATCAGCCCCTCGGGCTATAACATATCTCACATTGGGTACCCGCGCTCACTGGGGGTGTACAGACTCCGGGAGGGGCCCCTTACGGTCCATGCGTAATATCAAGCCATCTCGTGGCATAATCAAACAGGCTCTCGGCCTTATATCATGCCACCTTGTGGCGTACAACTCAGGCCCTCGGCCTCAAAATCAAGAATCAGCACAATATCGTTGCGGCGCGCAACCCGATCCCATACTAACCTCACAACTCAGGCGCTCGGCACTACTCAGTCATAAATCTCTAAAAGTCCACTCGGGCACATTAAATTCTGATACTCAGCTCAAAATATCATTTAAGATGTCAAAACAGCATAAACATGGTTGAGTTATGAAAAACAGTATAATATAGCATGAATGAGTACAAGTTTAAAGTCAAAACAGTGAGGAATAATAGTAATAATCTCCTAATGGTCCAAAATAGTTGGCACGAGGCCCAAATATGGCATTCAGCCCAAAACATGATGATAGCAAACATTTTTCAATCAAATACGCAGTAAAACAGTCATTCGAGATGGACTAAGTTACAATCCCCAATAGTGCACGACCCCACGCTCGTCATCTAGCATGTGCGTCACCTCAAAATAGCACAACAATGTGAAATCCAGGGTTTCATACCCTCAGGACAATATTTACAATCATTACTCACCTTTATCTAGTCCAAACTCTAGCCCGCGATGCCCTTACCTCTCGAATCGGCCTCGGGATGCTCCAAGTCTAACCAAAATTAGTATATAACCATCAAAATATGCTAAAGGAACAAAGCCCACCCAAAAGTAATAAAAAAACCACGCAAATCCCTAAATTAATCAAACCTGACCCCCGAGCCCACGTCTCGAGATTCGATAAAAATTACATCAATAAACTCCTTATCTGCCCACTAGTTCATACATATCAATAGTACTAAAATCCGACCACAAATGACCCCTCCAACCCTTGCTCAAAGGTCTCCAATCTCAAGCCCTAGTTTCTTCAATATTTACCCACAAATTTCCATAAGTTTCAATCCTAATCAATGAAATAACACCATAGGAACGAGTTTTATGATCAGAATTCTTACCTCAACGAAGTTTCCTCTGATTCCCTCTTCAAAATCCCCCAAAAGCTCCAAAAATCGATTTAAAAGTGGTGAAAAAGGCTGAAAATCATGAAGGAGGGTTTATATACCTTCTGGCCTAGGGCTTTCACACCTGCGGCCCTTCTTGCGCTTCTGTCGTACCTCTTCTGCGGTCAAATGGCCCGCATCTACGGTTTTCACTAATGCGCCCACTTTCGCATCTGCGATCGAGAAGTCACACCTGCACTACCCCAGGTATGATCGAGCAGCTACTGCGGTGCCAACCCTACATGGCCAATTCCACATCTGCGACCATCTGGGCACTTTTATGGGACCACACTGGCAGTCCCCTAGCCGCAGGTGCGGTTATGACAGTAATAGGACATCTTCAACTGTCAAAACCAAATTCAAATCTTCTGTCAACCATCCGAAATCACCCCGAAGCCCCGGGACCTCAACCAAAATTACAAACAAAACATATCCACTATTCAAATTTATACCAATCTTCAAAGCACCTCAAACAACATCGAATCAACCAAAACACATCGGATTCAAGCCTAAAGTTCCAAAAAATTTTCAAATTACGCTTTTGATCAAAAAGTCTAACAAACCACGTCTGAATGACCTGAAATTTTGCACATACATCTCAAATGACACATCATACCTGCTGCAGCTTTTGAAATTCTATTCCGACCCCTACATCAAAATCTCACCTATAAACCAAAAAATGCCGAAATTTCAATTTCACCAATTCAAGTCTAAATCTACTACGGACTTCCAAAACATATTCTGATCATACTCCTAAGTACCAAATCATCTCTCAAAGCCATCTGAACCATCGGAATTCACATTCGATCCTTTTATCACATAAGTAAATATCCGATTGACTTTTCCAACTTAAGCTTACTCAAAAAAGACTAAGTATCTCAAACCCTACCAAACACCATTCCAGATTCAAACTGACTAATCCGATACCACATAACACGGATAAACAAAGTATAAAGAAGAAGAAATGGGGGAAATGGAGCGGTAACTCATGAAATAACCGGCCGGGTCGTTACAGGAGATTCTCTACCTTGATCACTTCTCAAGTATGTATGATGTATATGCCCTCACAAGGGATCTTGATAACATTTGCATAGCAATGTCAGATGAAAGTAGACCAATAAAGCTTTGTAAAAATATGTTTTTAAGTGACAAGGCTCACCTTAGTAGGGCGATACAAATTTACATCATAAAAACTACAGTGAGATCGAGGTTGGTGAGTCATCTAAAGAAACATATAAGGTGGTTTATCTTAGATAGGACCAAGGCTGTAAATGGATGTTGCACGGGAGAAAGTTTAAAACTAATATGTGGGTGGTCGATAGACGACACACTTGTGTACGAAAAGTACGATATAAAATATTGATTGCCATTGGAATAGATGCTAATGGTCAAATATTTCCCCTCGCCTTTGCTATTTGTACAATAAAAGTGAAGAGACTTGGACATAGTTTTTAAACCACTTGAAGGAGCATGTTATGAGACAACGTTCAGGTAATTGTCTAATATTTGATCGATATGGTCGGATTTTAAGTTATGTGAGTTCTTTGGATGAATGAAAGGAATCATACAACTACCACTATTACTATGTGCACTTGAAGGCCGACTTCCAGCAGGCTTGTCCAAACAAGAGGTTGCGTAATATAATGTGGATGCCTGTAATAGATCATCAAGAGTCAAAATTATTGATGCGAATGAAATTGATTAGGCAGGAAGATGAAGTAGCTTATATTTGGTCGAGGGATTTAGAGATTGAGAATTGGACTCTACATAAGGATGGTGGCAAAAGATAGGGAATTTTGACTACAAATGTATTAATGTCTTTCAATGGGTTGTTGAAGTCAGCCGTGGATTGTCAGTTACTGCTATGGTGCAGATGACATTCAAGCAGCTCACGGATAGGTGCGTTGATAGATTCTACAGTGCATCCTCCTTGTTGGAAATGAGTGTTCAAATTAAGCAAAAATCGATGCAACAATTTTAGCATTATAGGAACCGATCACAGTGGCATACATATTTGCAATATTATAGTGGCTAAAATATTTTTAAAGTTCACACCAATTTGCATCGAGGCCATGATAATAATACCCACACCATCAATGAGAGCACGCGATTTTATTCATGTGGTAAATGGATGATCTATCACATGGCATGATCTCATGCCATGAAGTGCTTTCAAAATACTAGGTTTTCAATGGTGATGTATGTTGATAGAGAATATAATATGGCTGCATACGCAAATACTTATAACAGGCACTTACAACCATTAGGTTCTGAGTTCTATTGGCCTCCAGAGTCATTTGTAATGGTTTGTAACAAGACATTTTTGCATCGCAAGGGAGTACAA
This sequence comes from Nicotiana glauca, assembly GCA_026770625.1. Classification (NCBI taxonomy): domain Eukaryota; kingdom Viridiplantae; phylum Streptophyta; class Magnoliopsida; order Solanales; family Solanaceae; genus Nicotiana; species Nicotiana glauca. The sequence goes on along the minus strand of MU685792.1, from coordinate 113,405 downwards.
CAAAGAACGCAAATACGAAACCAAATGGATATTGGGGATACCGTATATGTGCATAAATATAGTCTGTGTTCCCAAGCAGGATACGATCACCGTAAATAGGTCCTACAATCGATTTAGGATGCGGTGGAAATTTAGCTCCTGGTGATACTTCATCCAAAATTGGCATATTATCATGCATATTATTAGTGCTTTTAACAGTGTATTTAGTAGGAACAAGTGTCTGTAATGGTGTATTCGTAATATCAATAAAATAAAATTATATTTTCAATAGTGTTAACTCTAATTGACATAGCATATTGAAATTCCATAGAAAACATAACATAAAAATTTAAAAATAAAATAGTTCTATTCGTCATTATCGTCACTATTGGGCGCTAATTCATCGTTACTATCGTCGAGGTATTAATTGTCATTTTCTTCGTCTTCTTCATTACCATCTTTTTCGCATCTGTCGGGATCCATGGCATCATAATCTAGTCCCTAATTATCATACATTTCTCGTAATTCATCATTATCATCAATAAGACCACTTGTTTGGTTTCTATAATAATATGTCACTCTAATGTCTAACGTCAGCTATAGATATTTTGGTAGGCCCTCCCACTTCACAACTGTTGAAAAAATAAGTTAATCAAGATCTCTATACAATTTTTTATTCTCTAATAAAGCTCAGTTCTGATCCTCAATGCCTTGGAGGTAGTTAAGATCATCTAGTTCATGATGAACGGCTAGTGCCTTTTCTATCTCTAAGATCTTCTTCATCAAACAACGAATAACTTCTGGTTCTAGGGGGTGCTTACTGGGTGGGGCGGGTAGATAATTACGCTTAACTATTCGGTTTATTGGTTATTAGATTATAAATGTAGTAATCTTCTAGCCATCCAATAAGACAATGGGCGGGTTGGTATCGGACTAACGATTATCGGCCGGTTTATCAGCTAAACCAAATAGAATTTTTTTTAACAATCAATACCGAACGGCCAAATGCATAATTCAAACTATCTCTGTTAGTTTTTGAACAATCAATACCATTAGCATTGTTATCCACAAAGGTAACACTATGGCACAAAGAGGACTTCAATTCATGTCCACTCATAATTCATGAGAAGCCAGAGACGAGTCGTCTGCCATTAGCTACAAACATCAGACAGTTCTGTCATTCTATGTTACACTTTTTTATGCATTTGCGAAGGACTTGAATCTTATATGAATGTATCTTATTATAATTTGGTCACAAGAAAAGAACCTTAGAAATCCTTATTAAAATAACAGCTCTGAACTTATAACTACTTATGCAATAATGTAGTAACAAGTTGCTATTACTTTACTGTACTATAATATGAGCTAACTGTTTGTTTACTACCTTTTATCATTTCAACCCTCCATTAACAACACAGGAATCATAGCTCACAATGCATTTACACATCCAGCATCTGCGTCATAGATTTCAAGTGGCCTAGCATGACTACAAAATTGCATGTTTCCCGCAGTAACACCTAGGGACCTCATCGCGGCCAGACAAATCATCTTGCTGGAACTTGAAATTTTATGGAAATTAAAATTAATAGGTTGTTTAAATTGTGAGTATTCGCAAAGAATAAAGTAACATGCATGGGATTTTTAAAGGTAAGAATGAGTGCATTTAGTTTGTACTATTTTTCTGAACTATTGCATAAACGCATATTGTACATGCTCGATGTTGAATTAATAAAGGAATCATATCAGTATACGTGCATACAGTCTTTTTCAAGTGGACAAGACAAGGCTTGCATCTAATTTGTACTGTTTTTTTCTGAACTTTTGCATAATGCATTTTGACATGTGCCACGTTGAACTAATAAAGGAATCATTAAGGTATAATTACATATATGCCTTTTCATTTGGACAAGACAAGGCATGCATTTAATTTGTACTATTTTTTCTGAACTGTTGCATAACGTATATCATACATGCTCCATGTTGAACTAGTAAAGGAATTATTATGGTACAAGTGCATTCATGCATTTTCAGGTGGACAAGACAATGCGTACATTTAATTTGTACTTTTCTCTGACCTGTTGCATTACTCATATTGTACATGGGTCATGTTGAACTAATAAAGGAATCATTACGGTACAAGTCTGTGCAAGCTTTTTCAAGTGCACAAGACAAGACGTGCATTTTGTACTGCTTTTATGAACTGTTGCATAATGCATACATGCTATGTTGAACTAGTAAAGGAATCATTACGCTATAAGTATATACAAGCCTTTTCAGGTGGACAAGACAAGGCGTGCATTTGATTAGAGCATGTTGTACATGCATCACGTTGAACTACCTCCATATTTGTTCTTCAAAATTAGAACCAATTTTCTTTTAAGTTATTCATTTAATAAAGCCTTTCCAAACACTTACCTTTAATAAATGGTTTAAGAAGAGGCAAAAGAGTAAATGTAGCTCAAAAGATCCACATGTCGCGGTCATAACACAATCAATCCATTTCTTGAAAAAAATATGCTACGTTGCTATATTGATTTGGTGGATGAAAAGTGATATGGTATTTTGCGTCCCTTAGAAAATAAGTCCATCAATATACATATAGATCTAAAAGCCACATGGAACATTATTAAGGTGAAGACATATTCTACAATGCCTGAAGGTGTGCGAATTTGGGATGAAACCCAGCAGTGGGTTTCCCTACACTCAAAAAGGTATGATTATGAGGTGTTATGTCGTTAGCATAGGCTAGCTGTACCACAAACATTGTCTGTAACGTTCCAAACTTCCAAACACATAGACGAACCAGATATGGCTTTTCAAAATCGAACTGAAACTGTTAACCGTTAATCGAACTGTACTGATAGCTTATTACTATTGGTTTATCGTGGTAATGGATGGTGAATGGATTGAGATTTTTTAACTAACAACTTAATAGTTTAGGGGCGAATTACTCAATATTTTTATCGGGTAAATTATTAACCCGTTAAGAAATTTGATATTCACACTTTTATCTCTATGTATGTAAAGTACTAGTAAAATCCTAATATTTATTTATAACATAATACTGATAGTTGTTTGTTATCATGACCATTAGTAGGAGGAAAAATATATATGGCTTTGAAATATGGTACGATCAACCCATTAACCAGGAATACTACAGATAATGTTTACTAAATCTTTGGAAACATACTGGGGAATGCGAAATGAAGACCTGAAAACTAGAAGAAAAATGTTGCAACGTTGAAAAAGAAGCAGAGGCATTGAAAGAGAAACTGAAAGAAGCAGAAGAAAAACAAAATCGGCTGCAAGAGAATTTCAGTGGTTGAAGCAGAGTATAATAGGTGAGTGATTCTTTTACGTATTTTAATGTATATTAATTTGTATTTTCAATTTTGGTTCAAATATTTAATTAATCAATAATATTAAACCTTAAAGTACTAAGGTAATAACATAAAATATAAAATAATATTTACACCAAACTACTGTTTAAGGTAATATATACAACGCAAGCTGAATATCAATATGTCCTACAACCTGTAAGCTTTAGTCCATTGGCTGGTCTGAGGCACATACTTTGCAGACCGGCTACACTATTAGGATCATCCTCATCCCAATGCCTCTTTATCTATGGATGCATTGTAGCATGATCATCTGGATCGCTAGCTTGATCAGTAGTAGAGTCCGTTGTGCCAGCAGTAAGTTACGAAATACAAAGTAGTTTTTAGTATGTGATGTATATAGAACAATAATATAACAGATTAATTAATATTATAGTCAAACCTGTGTCTCAGAAGGATCCGAATAGGATCCTGCATCTCCGACAGATTAGTATCATAGTCTATTGTCTCCGTGATAGGTGATGGCGAAATCTAAAAAAATATAAAAATGTCTTATAGCCTGTTTGGCCAAGCTTCTTGGAAGGCCAGAAGTGTTTTTTTCTCCAAAAGCACTTTTTTTTCCTAACTTGAGGTGTTTGGCCAAGTTTATTT
>MU685792.1:66204-107955 GCA_026770625.1 Nicotiana glauca | reverse complement strand
TATATATATATATATATATATATATATATATATATATATATATATATATATATATATATATATATATATATATATTATTTGATATGTTATTTATTTGAGTGGAACATATTATTAGAAAGTTTGAAAAAAATATAATTTTATATAGTCATTAATATTACTACTTCCAAATATGTTTTACATTATACACATAATATGAGAAAGTTTAGGAGATTTCGTTATTGTAAAGATAGAAATTATTTTCTCACAAGAAAAGAAGGTTATATTTTTACCATTTTAAGAATTAAGCGTATGAAAATTTATACTTTTTATAGGATATTAGGAAAATTAGAAGTTAAGAAAATATATTTTTACATGAATATTTTAATGGAATAATAGTGTATGTATTAATTTATATAGTACCATATGACCATGATAGTAAGGTGACAAAGTGTGTTAAAAGTGAGTGGTATTTTAAGTAATTTGATATAATTTTTAATTATGTGGGTAATTGGTTAATTGTTGGATTAGCGAAAAATTACGAAATTAATTGGTAATTAATTAGAATTGGATAAGATTGATGGATCTTACCACCAACGCGGCAGCCCATGAAGCGGTTAGAAAGCCACTAAGTGACTCATATAATACATGGAAAGGTGTCACATTATAAGAATACACAACAAGGTTTGTATTTTCCTTAGCCTTTTGAACGTAAATAGCATGTATGCATTTACTTTGGCAATACAAGCTAATCTTTGCTTATCCCCCATTAAGATTAGAAGATACAGTATTCATATGTGATTTATAATGGTCGGAGCTATAACGCGAGATTTTGTGATTCTAAGGATGAACGATGCAATCTTTTTCAAGAATATCATACGGATTTTTTCTACTTTGATCTTACCATAACATGTTTGGTCATAATGAACTTGTGTTAGGGGTATTGTCAAGAGAATCGATTCAGGTATGTTAAGGCTAATCCTTCCTTCTTTTGGCATGATCTATGTAACGATACGTAAATATTATGCTATTTTATAAGTGGTTCTACTCTTAGAAATTAAGGATGTCGATGTTATTCATTCCTATAAAGTGATATTCAAGCATGTCTAAGTATGTATCTAGTTCCCTATTGAGGTATTTGATAAATATGTGAATGTTTATAATATAATGATACACGTAAATGCACATTCATGCATTTACCACCGTGCTATGACCGGTCGGGCAGTTACCACCGGTAGGGTAGTTATGTATCATTATTTACCACCGGTCGGGCAGTCATACATTTACCACCGAGCTACAACTAGTTGGGCAGTTACACATTTACCATCAAGCTATGGCCGGTTGGGCAGTCATGCACTTACCACCGTGCTATTGCCGGTTGGGTAGTTACCATACTAGGGGTGGGCGTAGGTCGGTTCGGTCGGTTATTATGAAAGTATGATTCAGTTTATCGGTTTTCGGTTTTGTAATATTAATAACCAAATCAAACCAAAGTATTTACGGTCGGTACGATTATTTCCGGTTTATTTTTTCGGTTTTAAACGGATCATAACATAAGCTGTTTTGAGGGGATGATGAAGACTTGGTAGGACTAGCCATTGCATTAGTAGCGATAGCCTTTTTACCCCTGCGAAATTTTATACTAATAAGGAGCATCACCATCAAAGGGCAAGAATATACTAGTATGTGGAGTTGAAAAATAATTAAGTTGGATGTACGAACCCGGTGGTCTCATAGAGACAGTTGTCGTAACCTGCATTGCAAAGAGCAGTCAGATGGAAACATATTGAGAAATTCTCCAAAAAAACTCTAACACAAAGAAGATATTCGGCATCCTTTACTCAAGAATACAGTACATGACCAACAAAAGTGACATTTCAAAAGTTAGCTAAGAATGTTTTCACCTCAGATTATATCGTTTTTTCAGTTTAACCGAAAATCGAAATACAAAAATCGTGAACCGCACCGAAACACCAAAAATTAATAATTTTAAAATCGTGCACCGACCAAAAAACCAATTTAACCGAAAAATCGAAATTCATGGTTTGCCCGTTTTTTTCGGTTCGTTCGGTATTTTGCCCATCCCTTGTTACCACTGATCACTTGGGCAGTTATACATCACACGGTATGGATAATAGTCTCGAAAATAAGCATTATACGTAAAAGTATAGTAAGTACGCATATATGGTGGAACTTCGGTGATTTAGGTTGGTTCTTATATGTCTTTAATTAATGTTGACTTATTGTTATGTTTAAGTTCTGCCTTGCATACTTAGTACATTATTCGTACTAACGTCCTTTTGTTGGGGACGCTGCATTCATGCCTGCAAGTATAGATAATCAGTTTGACGAGCACTCATAGTAGACAATATTGGCATTCAACGAAGGATCGGTAAGACTCCACCCCATTCGGAGTGCACCCGAGTCTATGAGTCATCATGTTAGAGTTTTGCGACAGACTTATAGGTAGGCCGGTACCCTGTGCCATTTGATGTCAAATAATCTTAGAGGCTTTGTGGACAGAGGTTCATTTTGTACCGTATGTCAGAGGCCCTGACGGATATGTATTCATATTATAAGAAAAATAGTTCAGTGATTTTCCACTTATAGTTGTACATTACGAGTTGTGGCCATGTTGGCCCATGATAGTTACAAAAAAAAAGTTGCAGAGTGGTTCGATCAGACCAGTACGACATCGGGTGCCAGCCACGTCTCCCAAAGTTTGGGGTGTGACACGGACGGTCCTCCACGTCCCTTTATGTTCTTGAAATATTAGGAAAGTATGCATCCCAATCATACGATGGAGTGTTAGCACCCGCGATCGATAACGTAGCCGGCTGGCTAAACTATAAAGTCCCGAAGGTAGCAGTTTGAGTGTAGGCATATCACCACTAGCATTGAGTGCCTCGCCATGGTCAACCGGCAAACCCTCACCAATATCATCCACAGGTTCCTCAACGCCTCCTTATTGGCCACCCCATTCGCGCCACCACGTAGGCCACCCCTACTATCCGGCCATGCCTAGCACATCTACCACATACTGGGGGTACGCTTGACCCATGATGGTAATCCTTTGGTGTAACATAAGATGGATCAAAACCTAACAACATATTTGCTCGTGCAACTACCAATGTGGAAGTAGCAAGCGCAGAAACCTGACGGCCCCATTTGTACAGTAGTGGCTCTCCGTCACCTAAATGCTACTACATTTCCAGACTCATCTGGTAAATACTGTGTAAGCCAATAGCCTATATAGAATATAACATATTAATTAAAGAAATAACTAAATCTACCATTATACGTTAGTATATTAAATATACCAGTTCCTCGTGCCTCCCGACATATGGACGTACCGATGACCCTCCCGATAATCGGAATTACCTATCAGAGTGCGAGTAACATGACAATACCAAGCCATATACTCATGCTCACCTTTAACACTGTCATGTGGAGGGTCTGGTGAAAACCTAAAAAGTCTTTTATCCCAGTCCTCTATCCGAGCCTCGAGCCAGGCCAAGTACGCATGTTCAACTCTACTATGATCATCTCGCTCATAATATGTGGTATGATAACTAAGATGAGCAGGTATATGTTGTGACTGACCAAACTGTCGCAAGACACTCTACATCAGATGGAGTTCAACTATATCGAGACATATCAATAGGACCTTAAATAGTCACACAGCTCGACCTCATGAACAATAGTCTATCAAACTCGCGATGAGCTCGTCGCTATATGGCCTCCATAAGAACAATTAATTAAACACAAGAACAATAAGTAAACGGAAGACAAATCATATATTAACAAACATACTAAGTTGAATATTTACATAATTATTATCCAGTAGATCCAACATATCCATGTAAAGCAGGAAATGATGTCGAGCCTCGACATTATAGGTGAGACCTCTCCTCTCTACCCACATCCTAGCCAGGGTATAAGCGGCGAAGGGGGTGCATCTGGAGCTAGTGGTAAAAAAAGGGGCTGCATCTACGAAAATTTCTTCCAATCCCAAACCTAATATTAATTATGGACGTAAAATTAAGTATTTCAATATATATATATATATATATATATATATATATATATATATATATATATATATATATATATATATATATATATATCACCTGTAGAAGTGGAAAAAATCCAGTGACGTCTCTCACGCTACCCATCGACACACTAAATAGCTGCCTGTACAGGTATGCGGGTACGGCTCCGCCCCAACTATACATGGGTAAATCATCTAACCACTACAGATGAGCCAAGAACGTAGGCTCACAAGGTTTCCCGGGGTGTTTGAGAAAAGAATGCCGCCAAATTTGAATAATTAAGTCACCAAAAATAATTTAAAGGGATAATTAATTAATATTTAAATAAATTAAATGCAAGAGAATTAATTTAAAAGCTTTAAAAAATTGAAAATTATAGAAATACTTATATGACCCTTGTAAATTTGATAATGATGCAAAAATAATATTTTAAAAGTATATGGAATAATTTATAAAATATGAGGACAAAATTGATATCAACAGATATCCCCTTTTACCCGGGAATGATGAAAGAGTTGTTGGGTAAAGAAAATGATGACCAATTTCGTCCGAGATGAGCAAGTATGAGTTGTTTTTGAAAACATGGGGTTGAACCCTGGTTCCTGAGTTGCCTATATATCCCTGGTATTACAGGAATCAGACTGTGTGTAGTTATGAATCTAACATGGAACAAATCAATGGAGTTGTTATAAGGATGATCATACATTTCGAGGAAGGATCTTTTGGATAGGATGGTGTCATTTTAATAGATAATTCAGGTGGAGCTATGAATGTGAATTTGACCGTTTCAGATATTTGAGATAAATGTTTGGGCGGTTACATGATAGAAACGACCATTGCTGGTTATTGGTTACATTTGACGTGATCGAGAGAGATGAATGTTGTGAACGGAAACCGAAGAGAGAATTGCTCTTGTTTGTAGGACGTTACCTCCCGAGTTACCTATAAAACTTAAAACACAATGCATACGAATATATACAATTATTGCAGAAATTTAAACATGATGCAGGTTCCCTTCAAACCATGAGAGTTGTCTTTCAAACAACGAGGATGATGCCCTTAGAGCATGACGTTCTGGGACATGAAGCATATAATAAGGGATTCGCAGGCCATAAAATGGTGTCCTCGGTCCATGAGGATGGTGTCTCTGGACGATGACGCCTTTGAATAATGCTATGCAGTTTTGAGAGACTCTCAGGCCATGGCATGGTGTCTTCAGGCTATGCGGATGATGCCTTCAAACTTTGACGCTTTCGGATAATCTGGCAGTATTTCAGCCCATGAAATGCACGGATGCATTGATATTGATTGCTTGATAAAATTAACAGGTGATACGCTAGTCATATGCGAGGACGACACAAGGCAACACTTAGATTTGTATGAGATGAGGTCAATGTTTGGCCCTATGCACGGAAAGGCAATGCTTAGCCTTATGCAATAATGGAGGCAATGCTTAGACACATGTGCTGTAATAAGGGCAGTACTTAGCCCTATGTGGACAAAGGTAGTGCTTAGAGTTATCCAATAATGGAGGCAGTGCTAGTCTCATGCGATATAATGAGGGCAGTGCTTAGCCATATGTAGAGGAAGGCAGCATTTAGCCTTATATAATAATGGAGGTAATGCTTAGCCTCATGCAATGTAATGGAAATAGTGATTAGTCTCATGCAAAGGATGGAAACATTTAGCTTTATGAAATAATGGAGGTAATGCTTAGCCTCATGCAATGTAACAGAGATAGTGCTTTGTCTCATGCAATGTAATGGAGACAGTGCTTAGTCTCATGCAAAGGAAGACAATGGAGGCAAGCATAACCCCATGCAATGTAATGGAGACGATGCTTAGTCTCATGTAGCGAAATTCATCATCTAGCCTAATGCAATAATGAGGGCAGTGCTTAGCTTTATGTAATGTAATGAGGGCAGTTCTTAGCCTATGCAGGAAAAACAATGATTAAATGTGAGAGATAAAAGTGGTTCTTATCTTGACGCATTTGTGCTTGGCGACTTCTGTCGGTGTGAAGATAGTTATCTTATTGTATGTATATATTTGCGGATGTACTTGTTATATTCATTGTGCTTACATCCAAAGAAAAAGTGTGAGTTGCGGGAGAAAGGTTGGTTCGTGCTCTCGATTCCTCATTTTGTATTTGCTCTAGTCTTGCACCTTGTTCGATTCACCCTGGGTAACATCTGGCTACTACAGAAAATACATTTTTTCGAAAATATGCATTTATGGTAAATCATTAGTAACGTAATTGCTTTAAAAATAATGAATAAAGGTAAATAGTGTGGCCGAATCATAGATTGTGACATGCTCTGAGATATTGCGGCCCTCTTAACTCAAAATTTTGAGGAAGCCCCAGTATAATGTATAATTCTGTCGACACACGTCTTGGCGATCCTTGAGATAATGAGATTGACGAAACTCAAATTATTGCCCGCCTCTTGATCATAGAGGAGAATGAAGATTTTATTATGATGTGACCGAACCCATAGGGCTGCCTATGTATCCCCTCTTAAATGGGAATCAAGTCAAGCGTAGTTCATGTTACATCAAAGGAAAGTGCAAATACAATATCAAACATAATATCTCTTGACGACGTCCGAGTTGATAGGTTTTGACCATATTTCTCTGTCTATATCTGCAAGTATAAGTGCCCATCATGTTAGTACTCGGTGAACCATGTAAGTGCCTTTCTAGTTAGGTGAGAATTTTCCATTTGCCTCATCCTGGTATGGGAAGATTCACTTGAATGACAATTTCCGCGGTGTGAATTGCCTCGGTCTACCTTCTTGTTGAAATCCCTTGACATTGTATTCTAGTAGAGTTGACCGTGACACACCTCATTCATCCTCTTACAATCAATCAAAATCGAGTGTTCATACCAGCTGTGTATCTATTCCACATTGCTGAGTTCAGCCTCCTGTATGATTCTTAGGGAAATAATCTCCACCTCGGTGGGTATAAAAGCTTCAGTACCATAAACCAGTAGGTAGGGGTTGGAAGCAGATGAAACTATAGCCACCAAGATGAACCTTTATCCGTTGTAAGTAGCAGACACAATTGGTCTGATGACGTCTGTGCCCCAGGTAGAGAAAGGCCAGGGTGAACTTATTGCATTGAGTTTGTTGGGTGGAACCTGCATCATATCATCATGTGCTCGAAATTGGTGGCATTTTTGAACACATTCGATGCAGTATGTCTCCATAGTCATCCATAAATACTCTGCCCTTAATATCTTCTGTACGCGATAAAATAAGAAGACTTGATTTTTTGCTATCGAGACATTTTTGGTAGCTTTCCCCGAGACCCTAAGGGTGGAAAGCCACGATCGAGTTCTAGGCCTCAGGGCTAACGAGGTCCAAATCGAAGGAAGCAGGCCCCTAGGTCAGGGCAAGAGAGGAGGTCTCCAAAGCACATGGCTACATCTGATAGGACCGGTCTATCTACAGCCTATTGAGAGGACTTGCGTAAGGCCGTCCCATCTTTCTACTCTTGTAAATAATATAAATGTACTTCACCGAGTTCCCTCGCCTATATAAGGGGAACTCACCCCACCTTGTAAGGGGCTGATGTTGCTCCACTTCTCCATAATGCAATAATATCTCTCTCTCTCTCTCTCTCTCTCTCTCTCTCTCTCTCTCTCTCTCTCTCCTTCTTCTAAGTTATCAGTGTTCTTCGATCCCAAGTTCGCCCTAGCATTTTATTGTTCTTCATCATTTAGCTCAATATTGACGGTATAAAGCCTTGCTTATCTATATCCTTATATGTTATCCCCTTCCCGACTACCCTCGATAAACCCGAGATAGGCTCAAGGCCTGTCCCCGAGGTATCTACTGGCCAATGTTACGCCCGGGAACGTCCCCTTACTGGTTCGACTATCGATTTGACTGACTCGATCTTTACTATTTTACTTTACGTTTTAGCACTAATCACCCTTACAAACTAGCTCGGGAATAGATCATGTATTTTTAGAAACCCATTTACAAATTTAATTGTCGTTACCATTTTCATGGTAAACATCTTCTTGGCTAGAACGAACCCATTCATGTGAGGTCCGCACGTTCCAGCATGTATCTATTCAAGCAACGTAGATGCCTCTTTGGTATCGACACAACACAACAATCCCAAGTTAAGGGTCCTTTTATATATAATTCCCCCGCTATAAAAGAAATGGTTTTGCCAATCTCAAAGCGTATGCTTCTGAGTGTATGTAGCATCTCCCGGGTATTCTTCTTTCTCTAAATACATCTTAATCTCGTGAAACAATGGATTTCCATCGAAATCTTTTTCAATATGAGCACAATAAGTTGGATGCTTTCGAATATCTATCGGGATAGGATCAATAAAATTCTTGTCTGCATGTTGTATCATGGAAGACAAGTTGTCCACCACAACGACGAACTCATTGTAAATCTTAGAACATGTTTGAATATTAGCAGATATGAATCTCCGATTACCAACAATTCCTTAATATTCATGTTGACAACCAACTTAAGTCCTAAGATACAAGCCCCATATTCTGCCATATTATTGGTACACGAGAATCTGAGCTTGGCAGATATTGGGTAATGTTTACTAGTTTCTCATACCAAAATAGCTCTGATACCCACTCTTTTGAATTTTGTAGTGCCATAGAAAAACATCCTCCAACCATCATATGCTTCGGCAATATCTTACCCAACAAATGACACTTCCTCGTGGGGAAAATATGTCTTCAATGGTTCATATTCTCCGTATATGGGGTTCTCTGCCAGGTGATTGGCCAATAATTTCCCCTTGGCCACTTTCTGAGTCACATAGATGATGTCAAACTCACTTATCAATATCTGCCACTTTGCTAGCTTACCCATAGGCACGTGTTTCAGAAAGATGTATCCATCATCGATATGAGATATGTGGTGTATGTGAAGAAGTAGTATCTCAATTTCTGGGCTATCCATGTCAGGGCATAAGAGGTACATTCTATCAAAGAGTATCGGGCATCGTAAGGTGTGAACTTCTTACTCAGATAGTATATCGCATGATCCTTTCTCTCGATTTCATCATGTTTCCCTAGGATGCAACCAAATGCCCCATCCAACACGGATATGTATAGCAATAGAGGCCTCCCAGGATCTGGTGGGACCAACACGGGTGGCTTGGAGAAATACTGCTTGATTTTATTGAAAGCCCTTTGACACTTTTCGGTCCATCTTGTCGAAACATCCTTCCTTATCATTTTAAAGATCGTCTAACATATTACCATTTATGCCTTGTAGGAAACAATTTTGAGCTATTTAGGTAATTCGTAAAAAAATTAAACAAGTTGGAGCTTTGAAGTTTGAGTAGAAGTCCAAGAAATTAAGTTGGGATCACGGTCGGGGGTCGAGAACCAAGTTCGAATGTCAGAAAACAAATTTACTTTGAGAAAAAAGACATTACCGCACCGCATGAGACTCCGTGATAGTGAAAAAGTGGTATGTCAAGAAAAGTGCAACATCTTTGGATTTCCTCACTAGTGCGCCGCATGGGGAGGCGCAGCGTGCAGCGTGACTATGCAAAATCATCAAAGTGGTTTCCAAGTTCAGCTAGGAAAGGGTAGCTTCGTCTAGGTTTGTTTCTACACGGTATAAATACACCAAAACCACGATTTTTAGAGGACTTTTGACCTACGAAATATTGGAGAACGAACTAAGGCAAGAAGACTCAAGAATTCATCAATATCTGTAATCAGTGCAATACGGGAGTTTGTATCGAATCATTAAAATTGATATTTTCTTTGTTTCTAAACCTTATTGAAGTGTCATTCTCCATTGCTATGTAAACTCTATTAAGGTGTTGATAGATGTGGTGTTTTGGTAACTTGATTAGGGATTCTATCCGTGATAATTATTAGAATTGATATTGATGGAGCATTAATTTGTGTTGTGGAGTTCTTTTTTATTTTTCTTAGTCGAAAGAGGAGTATTAATAGTGAATTTCTTCACTTGTTATGCTATTTTTTAAATTCGTGATTCAAATAGATAATCGGAAGAGCCTCTTGAATTGTTAATCAAACTAGAAAATAGGGAAATATTCGTGAGAAGTTGCCCTTTAGATCATAACCATTATTTTATTGTTGCAATTATTTATCATGGTATAATTGGATTAATTAATGTAATTAATATTTTATCCAAAGAGGAACATTAACTTCAAGCGTAATCAAATCATCAGTTGAATTCATAATAATCAACCGTATTATAGAGTGAATTAATGAATTCCGAGTCAGTTATCTTACACCTATCTAGTCAAATACCCTTATATCTCTCATTGATATTTCTTGGTGCTCATCTACTGTCTTTTGTGATCAACTATGAAGTGCTTAATTTTTAGTAATTAATCATAGTAATCGTCATCACATCAATTGTAAATTTTCCTAGTTAGTAATCAACTGAAAATTATCCGAATACTGTTTAAATCCAATCTATGTGGAGACGATAATTAAACTATACTATCTTTGACTAGCGAGAAAAAATTTTGTGTTGTGTCTTGCGCTCATCAAATTTTGGAGGAATAAAGAATGTCGAGTCACCGTGCTAATTGAAACAATTTTCCTTAACTGCATATGCCTTGAGAGTGGTAAGTGCCTTAGTTGTGACGCCTAGGCTTAGTTCTTGACTCTTAGATAATTTCCTTAAATTTCTTGATTGTAACACTGCTTAACTGTTTTGACTAGAGAGTCGAGAAGAATCTTATCCTAAGTGAGTTATATGCCAATGTGTGAGTGAGGTTTTTGTTGATATTCTGTGCATTTCAGTGATGTCTAGAACTTGTCCTGTGAGTTTACAAAGTAGTTTTTGTTGAGTCGAGGAAGTGATATAGGCACTTCTTTGTTGAGACAATATGTCTGTGTGCGCCTAATTGTTGTGCATCTTAGTTAGCCCTATTGAGCCTGTAAGCCTATTTTCTTTGACAACCACACTACAAGCCATTTATTTTGAATTGACTATCTATTTAAATTGTCGACCTATCTTGTTTGATATGAGCTTGTTAAAAGCTACAAAGAGGTATGGTTGGATTTTGAGTGGAACTATTGAAAAGGACAAAGGTGCATTGTTCTTAGAGCCACTTGTAGGGAATTGAGAAAAAAAAAGTAGAGAAAATCAGAATCTAGAAAAAAGAAAAAAATTGATGTTTATATGTATTATTATAAAGAAAAATTATTTCCTGATAGTGGTAAATCTTATTTGCCTGTGCTTAAAGAAATTGGAAGCTTGATGTTAATATGATGTTAAGGTTGAGATTTGGTTCAACACAAGTGGGAGGTTTAAAATGTGAAATTGTAAGTATTAAAGTGCTCAGGGAGGTGTAGCCAATATATCCATATGTATCCTACCCATCCAGCAGCCTATATTACAATCAAAATAAAGTCCTACTTGATTCTTGATTGAATCAGCTAAATTAGCATAGTTTTATACTACAGGCAAGCTTATGGTACATTCTCTGTGGCGCATGAATTTTATTTCTAAGAGTGACTGAATTCTTTCTATCTTGAGTTCCTATTTGTTATTGAATTTTACTGTATAGGGAACTACTCCCTATTGTTTGTGTGAGGGCATGTAACTTATGAAGGTAAGATAAAGTCTCCGACCTCTGTGTTAGAGTAAGGGAACAAGTTGTGAAAAATGTGCGGTGCTTTTGAGTCAAGTCTTGAGGTTAGGGTGTTATGACATGTGTTTAGTCTATTCTAATATTCTTGGCATGGTGTGTTAGGGAGGTTGTTTGATGAAAAGGTCGCCCCTATATGAAGCATAGTTTGATTACTCGAGGCGAGCCCTGGTCTAAGTGTGAGGTGTTCATGGTAGGCTAGAAACCTGTGTTTTAGCCATACTATTGCACCCTAATTACTGCATTTTATGTTTGTTTGAGGTTAAATGATAGTGAATTATACTTATTATGTGTTTTATGCATTGTAGGAATTGATTTTGAGCTATTTAGGTAATTTGGTGCGAAACTGAACAAGTTGGAGCTTTGAAGTCTGAGTAGAAGCCCAAGAAATTAAGTCGGGATCACGTTCGGGGGTCGAGGAACAAGTCCATATGTAAAAAAAGTGAACAAATAAATTTACTCTGAGAAAAAGCCACTACCGCGCCGCATAGGGCGCCGCGAGGCCCGACGCGGCAATACAAAAGTGGTCTGACAAGCAAAGTGCAATGTCTCTAGATTTTCTCACTAGAAACCCGTATAAGGCGGGGTGGCGTGCGGCACAGATATGCAAAATCATCAGAGTGATTTCCAAGTTCGTCTAGGAAAGGGAAGCTTCGTCTCGGTTTGTTTATACACGGTATAAATACACCAATAACATGATTTTGAGAGGATTTTTGACCTACAAAATATTGAGGACGAACTAAGGCAAAAAGACTCAAGAATTCATCAATATTTCAATCTGCAATGGGTGCAATACGGGAGTTTGTATCGAATCATTAGAATTGATATTTTCTTTTTCTAAACCTTATTGAGATGTCAAACTCCATTACTCTGGAGTAAATTCTGTTAGTGTATTGACAGATACAGTGTTTTGATAACTTGATTAGGGATTCTATTCGTGATTATTAGAATTAATTTATGGAGCTTTAATTTGTATTGTGGAGTTATTTATTAATTTGCTTAATCGGAATAGGAGTCTTAACATTGAGTTTCTTTATATTTTATGTAACGACCCGGCCGGCCATTTTGAGAATTTAAGCTCCATTTAGCAGTGTAAGGTCTGTAACTCATAATACAAGTATCGACTCGCGTGCATGATTGAATTTAATTAACGGATGATTCAGAGTCAAATTGGAAGAAGAAATCTAATTTTGGGAGTTTAAGCGGTGAGAATTTGACCGAAATTGGACTTTTGAGTAAACGACCACGAAATGAATTTTTGATGATTCTAACAGCTTCATATGGTGATTTTGGACTTATGCGCACATTCAGATTGTGTTTTGGATGTCCGTAGCTAATTTAGGCTTGATGCCGAAAGTTGAATTTTTTAAGTTTCCGGTTCGATAGTGAGGTTTTGATTCGAGGGTCGGAATGGAATTCCGGAAGTTGGAGTACCTCCGTAGTGTTGAATGTGATGTGTGTGCTAAATTTGAGGCCATTCGGATGAGGTTTGATAGACTTTTTGATCAAAAGTGTAAATTGAGAGTTTTTGGAGTTCTTAGGCTTGAATCTGATGTTAAATTGGTGTTTTGAGAGTTCCGAAGCTTGGAACAAGTTTGAATGATGTTATGGGATATGTTGGAATGTTTAGTTGAGGCCCCGAGGGCCTCGGGTGTGTTCCATGTGAGCTACAGACCATTTTCCCTTATTTTTGAACTGCTGTTTTCTGCTTCTGGTATCCTTTTTCGCGATCATGAACCGCTTTCCGTGTTCGTGAATCTTTGTTTCTGACCACATGGAAATCCTTCTTCGTGTTCACAAAGCTTTGCCTTATCCTTCTTCACGTTCATAGTTACCCCCTCGCGTTCGCGAAAGCCTTTACTCTCCGTGTTCGCATCCCTTAGTTCGCGTTCGTGAAGGCTTTTCTTGGCAGCTTCAGTTTCCCTTCTTCGTGAACATGATTGTCCTTCCACGTTCGCGATGCACAAAATTTGGGCGGATAGAATATATTTCAAAATTGAGCGTTTCAATATTTTTATCATATTTTAACTTGTGGAGCTCAGTTTTGAGCGATTCTTTGAAGCGTTTTCACACAAAATGATTGGGTAAGTGTTCCTCACCTAGAATTGATTATATTCCACGAATTTGTCTTCATTTTTATTGTTTAATTTGTGATTTGGGTTGAAGAAAATGTTGGTTTTGAAGAAAATTCCAAAAATGGAAAATCATGATTTGAGGGGCCAAATGGTATCGGAATTTAATTAATTTTGTATGGTTTAACCCATAATGGAATGGATATTCGATTTTTGTAAAATTTGTCGGGTTCCGAGGTGCGGGCCCAGGTCAACTTTTTGACCAAATATTTTTGGATTTTGTTAAAGATTGAGACTTTATGATCCGGAATAGTTTCTTATGTGTTTTATTTGTGCTTTGAAGTTAATTTAGTTAGATTTGGGCCATCCGGAGGTCTTTTCACCCGAGAAGTGCATTTTTGAGTATCGATTTATCGTCTTTGAGGTAAGTATCTTGCCTAACCTTATGTGGAGGGACTTCCCCTTAGCATTTGATTCTTCCATGCTAATTGTAGTCCGTGCACGGGAGGTGATAAGTGTATGCTCGGGCTTATTTTTGGGAAAATCGCCTATAGGTTCTTAGGTCCTTATGTTCATCATATGGGAAGTATTCTATTATGATTGAGTTATCTAATTGCATAGTTTACCTCTATATGCTCTATACGATATTGTTAGCTTTCCTCTAACTCTTACCTGTTACTTAGCCTTAATTGCCTTAGTTGAATTAGTTGTTCTTTTGTTGTTTTGCTAAGGTTATTGTATTTTTCTTAGTTTCTCCGTGATTCTCTTGTTGCTATGTAGTCATACTCTTGGTGGTGGAACTTCCTTGTGATTGGATTGTTGGATTGTTGTTGATTCTCTTTCCAGGATGTATTGTATATATTGTTGATTCCCTTGCGGGATATATTATTTATATTGTTGATTTCCTTGCCGGGGTGTTATTTGTTCATATTGGTGATTCCCTTGCCGGGATGAATTTGTTTATATTGGTTGCTGGGGATACCAAGAGATCCCCAACACATATATTGAGGATACCAAGAGATCCCCGGCACATACATTAAGGATACCAAGAGATCCTCGAGATACCAAGAGATCCCTACAACATATACTGAGGATACCAAGAGATCCCCATCACATATATTGAGGATACCAAGAGATCCTCGGATATCAAGAGATCTGTAGCACATATATTGATGATACTAAGAGATCCTCGGGATAACAAGAGATCCTCAGTACATACATTGAGGATGCCAAGAGATACTCGGAATTCCAAGAGATCCCTTGCTCATATACTGAGAATACTGAGAGATCACCAAAATACTTATGTTTGGGACTACGAGACGGGATCTCGGGAGATCCCCTGTCCATAGTCAGTGAGTGTAAAAGCACGAATGGTGATGTTGTGCACTTTCTATTTGCTGTGTGTATTTGTTGTTATCAATTCAAGTATTTTAATGGGTAAGATTCCCTTACTGCTGTGATTCTTTGTGTTGGGACCCATAATGTTGTTATATATATAAATATACTTCAAACTTCAGAAATTTCTACATTTTTTACTTAATTAGTTTCTCAACTAAATTTTTCCTTAAATCGTCTGAGGTTGTACTCTACTTAAAAGGAAATTCTACTTAGTTATAAACTATTAAATCCCACGGTAAAGGTTATAATTCATTCGATGTTGTATTCTAATCAAAATGGTACTTTCTTTATTCAAATGATTTCCAAAAATAACTTCTTCTTTTCTCGCTGGGTTTCCTAATCAGTTTAGAATTTGTAATTTACTTATATTAGGTAAATGAGTCTTCTTTAACATCTTGAATGCATTTATACAGATATTATGTACTGTATATCATGTGGATTTCTTTTGTTAAGAGTGAGAAGGAAAATATGGGAGCACAAGGTTCCATATGTGCTGAAGGTCTGGAAGTTGAGATTTTGATATGAGAAACCGAGGATTGAGATGGTCGGGTTTGCGTATTAGGAATGATGTGAGTGATTGATTGGCATTGCCTTCTTTATTGGATACATTCTTATTCATCTTTGTTCCTGTTATGTCAGTGTTTATTTACTTAGTTATCTGATTTACTTGGTGTCGTTTGTTACTACCCGTGTTCTCCCTTTATTGTTCCTATTGTTTGTATTTTGATATCTCTCCACTAATTATATTACCTCGTTATCTTTATCTCGATGTTTTATTATCATATCCTATTCATTTTATTTGACTAGTAGTTGTCTTGACTGTTCTTCGTCACTACTCTACCGAGGTTAGTCTTGATACTTACTGGGCACCGATGTGGTATGCTCATACTACAGTTCTGCACTTTTTTTTTGTGTAGATCCAGGTATTGTTCGCTAGTAGCTGTATGAATTCTTGCCGAGGATACTCAAGGTAGTCCTGCTGTAGTGTTCGCAGGCTTCGGAGTCACCTTCCTATTTTATATTCTCACTATTGTACTTAGTTCCATACAGTTGTGTTTAGAAATGCTAGCGAAAACTCTATGGAGCTTATGACTTGTACTACCCGGTTTTGGGAAGATGTTCTTTGTATAAGGGATTTATTTCAGAAGGGTTTTAGATGATATTATTCATTGTTGTTATTCTGCAATTATTAGGCTTACCTAGTCCTTACGACTAGGTGCCATCACGAAACCCAACGGAGGGGAAAATTGGGTCGTGACAAGTTGGTATCAGAGCTCTAGGTTCATAGGTTCTACGAGTCATAAACGAGTTTAGTAGAGTCTAGCAGATCGATACGGATACGTCTGTACTTATCTTTGAGAGGCTACAGAATTATTAAGACAATCTCACTTCCTTCATTCTTATCGTTTGAGCTTATTCATCTTGGAGTTTTAACTTTTAGCCTTCCATTCTCTCACCGATGGTGAGGACACGAGGTGCGGTTATCGATGACATTTCTTCCGGAGCAATATCGCTAGAGGTAGAGACCGACGAGGAGTACGTGTCGCAGCTAGACTACACTCAGAGCAGCGAGTTTCCATTGGTTAGGTACCAGGCATCATGGCAACACAATTTGTGGTTCCAGTTCAGCCCATGGTCAGTGCATCAACATCCGAGGAAGAGCAACTTAGAATTTGCAAGGTTCAAGAAAGAGTGACCCTTCTACATTCAGCGGTTTGGCTTAAGAGAGCACAATGGGTTCCATAGAGGAGTGGCATCGCATTATGAACACTATGGGTTTCGCAAAGACGAGTGGGGTTGCTTTTACTAGGTTCCAGCTGGACGGAGTGGCTTATCAGTGGTGGTGGACATATGAGTTGGGTAATCGCCCAATGCAGTTTCACTTACATGGGTTAAATTTTCAGAGATGTTTTGAGAGTTTGTACCTCAGTTACTTTGGTTCAGCATGTCTCGAAAGTTGGAGTCAGATGTTTCATTTTAGCGGGTGGCAAGGATCACTCGCCAGTTATAGGTCATATGGGACCGGGAGCGAGAGGACATGCGAGATATAGAGAGAGAGATAGTACAGGGAGGTGAGGAGGCCTCGTAGACCAGAGAGATCTACTGGCCCTTATTCTTGAGGCAGGGTACGACATGGTGGAGGTTCGTGGGTTAGCCGGTTCAGTTTGCATTTCAGGCTTCAAAGTGATTCAGGTGTTCATGGGTATCAGAGTAGCCATATCGCACAGTTCCCATAGCCATGTCAGTAGAGGGGTTTCTTTGAGTTTGGAGATGCTAGCCTCATGGTGAGAGATTTCCCAGATTTCGGGCAGATGTGTCACATCAAGGTATTCAGGTAAGTAGAGGGAGCCCAAGAGGGGGAGGCCCAGCCCATTGATGTGTTTCATATGGTAGGTTAAGGGCATTTATCAAGATGATGTCATTCAGTTATAATTTTGATTTGTTATAGATGAGCACCATCCGTAGTTCATTACAGCTCTGCTTATCAGGGTGAGTTCCCCTATTTATTTCTCCGCTTATAGGTGTTTTTCATGATTTGCACTCTGTTTATGTATTACCCTGTTGGAAGGTCCTATGAGTTATATCCGTGTTTATCATCTGTTTTTTGTTTATTGTCGAGAGTTATGAGACTAGTAGTAAATTTTCGTTGTCCTTATTGGTAGGCTTGATGTGATTTATGAGTATTTTGTCTACGAGCCATGATTTTATGCTCCACCGGTGTGGGGGCCAGTACTTGTTGTAAATTGTGACAGAATTGATCTAGTGAGAGCTTCCAGCTGATTTGATGTGTTGAGACCCGACTGTGTACCGCAGTGGGAGTTATATCAGTATGAGATCCTTATGATTCTTTTATATGCTTTAATTCCTTCTTGTTAGATTGTGTTGTAAATTAGTTTTGATAGAAAAATTTGTGCTTGACGGACTTGTTTGATAGTTCTTGTATGTGTTTCCTTTCCATATTCAGTCATTTTTATTCCGTGCTTCTTGAGTTCTAGCTTGTGGTGTGTGTGCCCATTGGTATTAGTTGTGATTGGGTGATTCGGGTGTTAGTTATTTGGTTTTTGAATTTATTGTACCATTGTCAGTGTTGTTGGGATTTCAAAAAGGGTTCTTATTGAATTTGAGGCTTGTGGCCGGTGCAAGACTTATTCGGGCAACTATTGTGATCGGGAATATTATTATAAGCCTATGTGTGGTATGTATGTTGTGTGGTTTTACTCTGTGGGTTTAGGCATAAGTGGTTGCAACTAGTTGAGACTGATACCGGATAAGGATTTAGAATCAGGTCCCTTGGGAATGAATGAAATATGGGGAATTGGGCTCTAAGGCTTATAGGTATTGCTAGAAAGGCTATCCGTATTTATCATCTTTTTTTGTTTATTGTCGAGAGTTATGAGACTAGTAGTAAATTTCTGTTGTCCTTATTGGTAGGCTTAATGTGATTTATGAGTATTTTGTCTACGAGCCATGATTTTATGCTCCACCGGTGTGGGGGCCAGTACTTGTTGTAAATTGTGACAGAATTGATCTAGTGAGAGCTTCCAGCTGATTTGATGTGTTGAGACCCGACTGTGTAACGCAGTGGGAGTTATATCAGTATGAGATCCTTATGATTCTTTTATATGCTTTATTTCCTTCTTGTTACATTGTGTTTGTAAATTAGTTTTGTTAGAAAAATTTGTGCTTGACGGACTTGTTTAATAGTTCCTTTATGTGTTTCCTTTTCATATTCAGTCATTTTTATTCCGTGCTTCTTGAGTTCTAGCTTGTGGTGTGTGTGCCCATTGGTATTAGTTGTGATTGGGTGATTCGGGTGTTAGTTATTTGGTTTTTGTGTTTATTGTACCATTGTCAGTGTTGTTGGGATTTCAAAAAGGGTTCTTATTGAATTTGAGGCTTGTGGCCGGTGCAAGACTTATTCGGGCAACTATTGTGATCGAGAATATTATTATAAGCCTATGTGTGGTATGTATGTTGTGTGGTTTTACTCTGTGGGTTTAGGCATAAGTGGTTGCAGCTAGTTGAGGCTGATACCGGATAAGGATTTAGAATCAGGTCCCTTGGGAATGAATGAAAGATAGGGAGTTGGGCTCTAAGGCTTATAGGTATTGCTAGAAAGGCTAAATTTTCAGTTGAGATGGTGTCGTCAGATTTATGTTGATTAGGGTGACTAGGGATCACCCGCGGGTATATGCTGGAAGTGTGCATTCAATGAATTGAGAACTTCAAGGCAAATCTTGGCACGTTCGAGGATGAACGTTGGTTTTAAGAGGGGGAGGATGTAATGACCCAATCGGTCATTTTGAAAATTTAAGCTCCATTCAGTGGCGTAAGGTTTGGAAAAGCTTCATAATACGAGTATCGACTTGCGTGCATGGTTGAATTCAATTAACGGATGATTCAGAGTCAAATTGGAAGAAGGAATATAGTTTTGGGAGTTTAAGCGATGAGAATTTGACCGAAATTGGACTTTTGAGTAAACGGCCTCGGGATGAATTTTTTATGATTCTAACAACTTTGTATGGTGATTTTGGACTTCGGCGCACGTTCGGATTGTATTTTGGTGGTCCATATCTAACTTTGGCATGAAATGCCGAAAGTTGAATTTTTGAAGTTTCAATTTCGATAGTGAGATTTTGATCTGAGGGTCGGAATAGACTTTCGAAAGTTGGAGTAGCTCCGTAGTGTTGAATGCGACGTGTGCGCTAAATTCAGGCCATTCGAACGAGGTTTGACAGACTTTTTTTTTGAAAGCATAAATTGAGAGTTTTTGGAGTTCTTAGGATTGAATCTGATGTTAAATTCGTGATTTGATGTTGTTTTGAGCATTCTGAAGGTTAGAACAAGTTTGAATGATGTTATGAGATATGTTGACATGTTTGGTTGAGGTCCTGAGGGCCTCGGGTGTGTTTCGGGTGGGCTACGGGCGATTTTTCCTTGTTTTTGAATTGTTGTTTTCTGCTTCTTGTATCTTCTTTCGCGATCGCGATCAGCCTTCCGCATTCGCGAAGCTTTGTTGCTGACCACCTTGAAATCCTTCTTCTTGTTCGCATAATACGCCTCGCGTTCGCGAAGCTCTGCCTTATCCTTCTTCGCGTTCGCAGTCACCCCCTCGCGTTCGCGAAAGCATCTTTCCTTTACTCTCTGCGTTCGCATCCCTTAGTTCGCGTTCGCAAAGGCTTTTCTTGGAAGCTTCAATTTCCCTTCTTCGAGAATGCGATTGTCCTTCCGCGTTCGCGATGTACAAAATCTGGGCGGACATAATATATTCCAAAATTGAGGGTTTCACCATTTTTATCATATTTTGACTTGTAGAGTTCGGTTTTGAGCGATTCTTTGAGAGTTTTTTCACACAAAATGATTGGGTAAGTGTTCCTCACCTAGAATTGATTATATTCCATGAATTTGTCTTCATTTTTATCATTTGATTTGTGATTTGGGTGGAAGAAAATGTTTGTTTTGAAGAAAATTCCTAAAATGAAAAATCATGATTTGAGAAGTCAAATGGTATCGGAATTTAATAACTTTTGTATGGTTGAAATCATATTGGAATGGGTATTCAGTTTTTGTAAAATTTTCAGGTTCCGAGGTGCGGGCTCGGTGGTCGACTTTTGGACCAATTATTTTTGTATTTTGTTAAAGATTGAGACTTTATGATCCGGAATAGTTTCTTATGTGTTTTATTTTTGCTTTGAAGTTAATTTGGTTAGATTTGGGCCGTTCTTAGGTCTTTTCACCCGAGAAGTGTATTTTTGAGTATCGGTTTGTCGTCTTTGAGGTAAGTATCTTGCCTAACCTTGGTTGGGGGACTTCCCCTTAGGATTTGAGTCTTCTATGCTAATTATAGTCCATGCACGCGAGGTGACGAGTGTGTGCTCGGTCTTATTTGTGGGAAAATTGCCAATAGGCTTCTTAGGTTCTTATATTCATCATATGGGAAATATTCTGTTATGATTGAGTTATCTAATTGCATAATTTACCTCTATATGCTCTAAACGATGTTGTTAGCTTTCCTCTAACTCTTACCTGATACTTGGCCTTAACTGCCTTAATTGAATTAACTGTTCTTTTGTTGTTTTTTAAGGTTATTGTGGTTTTCTTAGTTTCTCCGTGATTCTCTTGTTGCTATGTATTCATACTCTTGGTAGTGCAACTTCCCTATAATATGATTGCTGGATTGTTGTTGATTCTCTTGCCGGGATGTATTGTATATATTGTTGATTCCCTTGCGGGATGTATTGTTTATATTGTTGATTTCCTTGCCGGGGTGTTATTTGTTCATATTGTTGATTCCCTTACTGGGATGAGTTTGTTTATATTGGTTGCTCGTGATACCAAAAGATCCCCAACACATATATTGAGGATACCAAGAGATCCCTCGCACATATATTGAGCATACCAAGAGATCCCCAGCACATATACTGAGGATACCAAGTGATCCCCAGCACATATACTAAGGATACCAAGAGATCCCAAGCATATATATTGAGGATACTAAGAGATCCTCGGGATACCAAGAGATCCCAAGCACATAGATTGAGGATACCAAGAGATCCCTAGCTCATGTACTGAGGATACTGATAGATCCCCCAAATACTTACGTTTGGGACTACGGGACGGGATCCCGGGAGATCCCCTATCGATATTTTGTGATTGTGAAAGTACGAAGGGTGATGCCCTGCACTTTCTATTTGCTGTGTGTATTTGGTATTATAAATTCAAGTGTTTTAACAGGTTAGATTGACTTACTGTTGTGATTCTTTGTGTTGGAACCCATAGAATACTCAATACCTCGCCATATATATATATATATATCAATACTCCAAACTTCAGAAATTTCTACATTTTTGACTCAATTAGTTTCTCAACTAAATTTTTCCTTAAATTGTCTGAGGTTATACTCTACTTAAAAGGAACTTATTCTAAGTTATAAATTATTAAATCCCATGGTAAAGGTAATGATTCATTCGATGTTGTATTCTAATCAAAATGGTACTTTCTTTATTCAAATGATTTCCAAAAATAAGTTCTTCCTTTCTCGATGGCTTTCCTAATCTGTTTAGAATTTGTAATTTACTTATATTATGTAAATGAGACTTCTTGAACATCTGGAATGCATTTTTACGGATTTTATGTACTGTATAGCATGTGGATTTCGTTTGTTAAGAGTGAGATGTAAAGTATGGGAGCACAAGGTGCCATTTGTGCTGAAGGTACGGAAGTTGAGATTTTGATATGAGAAACCGAGGATTGATATGGTCGGGTTTGTATATTAGTCGTGATGTGAGTGATTGAGTTCGCATTTCCTTCTTTATTGGATACATTCTTATTCGTCGGTGTTCGTATTATATCAGTATTGATTTACTTGGTGTCATTCGTTACTACCCGTGTTCTCCCTTTATTGTTCCTACTGTTTGTATTTTGATTTCTCTCTATTGTTTATATTACCTCGTTATCTTTATCTCGATATTTTATTATCATATCATGTTCATTTCATTTGACCAGTAGTTTTCTTGACTGTTCCTCATCACTACTTCACCGGGGTTAGTCTTGATACTTACTGGGCACCGATGTGGTGTGCTCATACTACACTTCTGCACATTTTTTGCGTGTAGATCCAGGTATTATTTGCTAGTAGCTATGCGAATTCTCGCCGAGGAGACTCAAGGTAGTCCTGATGTTGCATTCGCAGGCTTTGGAGTCACCTTCCTATTTTATATTCTCACTGCTGTGCTTTGTTCCATACAGTTGTGTTTAGAAATGGTAGCGAAACTCTGTGGAGCTTATGACTTGTACTACCGGGTTTTGGGAAGATGTTCATTGTATAAGGGATTTATATTAGAAGGATTTCATATGTTATTATTCATTGTTGTTATTCCGCAATTATTAGGCTTACCTAGTCCTTAAGACTAGGTGCCATCACGAAACGCAACGGAGGGGAAAATTGGGTCCTGATAAGTTGGTATCAGAGCTCTAGGTTCATTGGTGATACTAGTCATAAGCGAGTTTAGTAGAGTCTTGCAGATCGGTACAAAGACATTTGTACTTATCTTCGAGAGGCTACATAACTATTAGGACAATCTCACTACCTTCATTCTTATCCTGTGAGCTTATTAATCTTGGAGTTTTAACTTTTATCCTTCCATTCTCTCACCAGTGATGAGGACACGAGCTGCGTTTATCGATGATGTTGCTTTTGGAGTAGTATCGCTAGAGGCAGAGACCGACGAGGAGTACGTGTTACAGCTAGACCACACTGAGAGCAGCGAGTTTCCGTTGGTTAGGTTCCAGGCGTCATGACGACACAATTTGTGGTTCCAGTTCAGCCCACGGTCAGCGCAGGAACATCCGAGGAAGAGCAACTTAGAATTTTCAAGGTTCAAGAAAGAGTGACCCTCCAACATTCAGCGGTTTGGCTTAAGAGAGCACAATGGGTTCCATAGAGGAGTGCCATCGCATTAGCAGCACTATGGGTATCACAAAGACGAGTTGGGTTGCTTTTACTACGTTCTAGCTGGACGGAGCGGCTTATCCGTGGTGGTGGACATATGAGTTAGGTAATCGGCCAATGCAGTTTCACTTACATGGGTTCAGTTTTCAGAGATGTTTTGAGAGAGTTTGTACCTCAGTCACTTTGGTTCAGCATGGCTCGAGAGTTTGAGTCAGATGTTTTGTTTCAACTAGTGGTAGGGATCGCTCGCCAATTAGAGGGCATATGGGACCGGGAGCAAGAGGATAGATGAGATTTGGAAAGAGAAAGGGAGAGAAAGTATAGGGAGGAAAGGAGGCCTCGTGGACCGAAAAGATCTACTGGCCCTTATTCTGGAGGTAGGGTACGAAATGGTGGAGGTTCCTGGGTTAGCCAGTTCAGTTTGCGCTTCAGGCTTCACAGTGATTCAGGTGTTCATGGGTCTCAGAGTAGCCATGGCGCACAATTCCCATAGCTACGTCAGTTGAGGGTTTTCTTTGAGTGTGGAGATGCTAGCCACATGGTGAGAAATTTCCCCATATTTCGGGCAGATGTGTCACAACAAGGTATTCAGGTGAGTAGACGGCGGCCAAGAGGGGGAGGCCCGGCCCATTTATGTGTTTCATATGGTAGGCTTAAGGGCGTTGCTCAAGATGATGTCATTCATGTATAATTTTGATTTGTTATAGAGGAGCACCATCGGTAGTTCATTACAACTCTGCTTATGGTTGCTTTTCATTATTTACACTTTGTTTATGTGTTTCCGTGTTGGAAGGTCCTATGAGTTATAGCCGTGTATATCGTTTGCTTTTTTTATTGTCGAGAGTTATGAGACTAGTAGTAAATTTATGTTGTCCTTCTCGTTAGGCTTGATGTGATTTAGGAGTATTTTGGCTACGAGCCATGATTCTATGCTCCACCAGTTTGAGGGCCAAAACTTGTTATAAATTGTTATAGAATTGATCTAGTGAGAGCTTCCAGCTGATTTGATGTGTTGATATCGGGCTGTGTACCGTGGTGGGAGTTATATCAGTATGAGATCCTTGTGATTCTTTTATATGCTTTAATTCCTTCTTGTTAGATTGTGTTGTGAATTAGTTTTGATAGAAAATTTTTTGCTTGACGATCGTGTTTGATAGTTACTTTATGTGGTTCCTTTCCATATAAAGTCATTTTTATTCGGTGCTTCTAGAGTTCTAGCTTGTGGAGTGTGTGCCCGTTGGTATTAGTTGTGATTGGGTGATTCTGGTGTTAGTTATGTGGTTTTCATGTTTATTGTACCATTGTCAGTGTTGTGGGGGTTTCAAAAATGGTAGTTGAGATGTTGTCATAAGATTTATATGGCTTAGGGTGACTTGGGATCACCCGCGGGTGTATGCTAGAAGTGTGCATTCAATGAATTGAGAACTTCAAGGCGAATCTTGGCATGTTCGAGGACGAACGTTGGTTTTAAGAGGGGAGGATGTAATGACCCAATCGGTCGTTTTGAAAATTTAAGCTCCATTCAGCGGCGTAAGGTTTGGAACAGCTTCATAATACGAGTATCGACTTGCGTGCATGGTTGAATTCAATTAACGGATGATTCAGAGTCAAATTGGAAGAAGGAATATAGTTTTGGGAGTTTAAGCGATGAGAATTTGACCGAAATTGGACTTTTGAGTAAACGGCCTCGGGATGAATTTTTTATAATTCCAACAACTTTGTATGGTGATTTTGGACTTCGGCGCACGTTCGGATTGTATTTTGGTGGTCCGTAGCTAATTTTGGCATGAAACGCCGAAAGTTGAATTTTTGAAGTTTCAATTTTGATAGTGAGATTTTGATCCGAGAGTCGGAATGGACTTTCGGAAGTTGGAGTACCTCCGTAGTGTTGAATGTGACGTGTGCGCTAAATTCAGGCAATTCGAACGAGGTTTGACAGACTTTTTTATCGAAAGCATAAATTGAGAGTTTTTGGAGTTCTTAGGTTTGAATCCGATGTTAAATTCGTGTTTTGATGTTGTTTTGAGCATTCCGAAGTTTAGAAGAAGTTTGAATGATGTTATGAGATCTGTTGGCATGTTTGGTTGAGGTCCTGAGGGCCTCGGGGTGTGTTTCGGGTGGGCTACAGGCGATTTTTCCTTGTTTTTGAATTGTTGTTTTCTGCTTCTTGTATCTTCTTTTGCGATCGCGAACCGCCTTCCGCGTTCGCGAAGCTTTGTTGCTGACCACATGGAAATCCTTCTTCTTGTTCGCATAACACGCCTGCCTTATCCTTCTTCGCGTTCGCAGTCACCCCCTCGCGTTCGCGAAAGCATCTTTCCTTTACTCTCTGCGTTCGCATCCCTTAGTTCGCGTTCGCAAAGGCATTTCTTGGAAGCTTCAATTTCCCTTCTTCGAGAATGCGATTGTCCTTCCGCATTCGCGATGTACAAAATCTGGGCGGACAGAATATATTCCAAAATTGAGGGTTTCACCATTTTTATCATAATTTGACTTGTGGAGCTCGGTTTTGAGCGATTCTTAGAGAGTTTTTCACACAAAATGATTGGGTAAGTGTTCCTCACCTAGAATTGATTATATTCCATGAAGTTTTCTTCATTTTTATCATTTGATTTGTGATTTAGGTGGAAGAAAATGTTTGTTTTGAAGAAAATACCTAAAATGAAAAATCATGATTTGAGGAGTCAAATGGTATCAAAATTTAATAAATTTTGTATGGTTGAAATCATATTGGAATGGGTATTCAGTTTTTGTAAAATTTTCAGGTTCCGGGGTGCGGGCTCGGTGGTTGACTTTTGGACCAATTTTTTTTGTATTTTGTTAAAGATCGAGACTTTATGATCCGGAATAGTTTCTTATGCGTTTTATTTTTGCTTTGAAGTTAATTTGGTTATATTTGGGCCGTTCTTAGGTCTTTTCACCCAAGAAGTGTATTTTTGAGTATCGGTTTGTCGTCTTTGAGGTAAGTATCTTGCCTAACCTTGTGTGGGGGACTTCCCCTTATGATTTGAGTCTTCTATGCTAATTATAGTCCGTGCACGCGAGGTGACGAGTGTGTGCTCGGGCTTATTTGTGGGAAAATTGCCAATAGGCTTCTTAGGTCCTTATGTTCATCATAAGGGAAATATTCTGTTATTATTGAGTTATCTAATTGCATAATTTACCTCTATACGCTCTATACGATGTTGTTAGCTTTCCTCTAACTCTTACCTGATACTTGGCCTTATTTGCCTTAATTGAATTAACTGTTCTTTTGTTGGTTTTTAAGGTTATTGTGGTTTTCTTAGTTTCCCGCGATTCTCTTGTTGCTATGTATTCATACTCTTGGTGGTGGAACTTCTTTGTGGTATGATTGTTGGATTGTTGTTGATTCCCTTGCCGGAATGTATTGTTTATATTGGTTATTCCCTTTCCGGGATGTATTGTTTATATTGTTGATTCCCTTGCCAGGGTGTTATTTGTTCATATTGGTTATTCCCTTGCCGGGATGAATTGGTTCATATTGTAAGCTCGGGATACCAAGATATTCCCAACACATATATTGAGGATACTAAGAAATCCCTACCACACATATTGAGGATACCAAGAGATCCTCGGGATATCAAGAGATCCGTAGCACATATACTAAGGATACCAAGAGATCCCCAGCACATATATTGAGGATACTAAGAGATTCTCGGGATACCAAGAGATCCCAAGCACATACATTGAGGATACCAAGAGATCCCTAGCTCATACACTGAGGATACTGAGAGATCCCCCAAATACTTACGTTTGGGACTATGGGACGGGATCCTGGGAGATCCCCTGTCGATATTCTGTGACTGTAAAAGTACGAAGGGTGATGTCGTGCACTTTCTGTTTGATGTGTCTATTTGTTGTTATCAATTCANGTATATATATATATATATATATATATATATATATATACACACACACTTCAAACTTCAGAAATTTCTACATTTTTTACTCAATTAGTTTCTCAACTAAATTTTTCCTTAAATCGTCTGAGGTTGTACTCTACTTAAAAGTAACTTCTACTATGTTATAAATTATTAAATCCCTAGGTAAAGGTAATAATTCATTCTATGTTGTATTCTAATCAAAATGGCACTTTCTTTATTCAAATGATTTCCTAAAATAAATTCATCTTTTCTCGCTGGCTTTCCTAATCGGTTTAGAATTTGTAATTTATTTATAATCGGTAAATGAGACTTCTTGAACATCTTGAATACATTTATATGGACATTATGTATTGTATAGCATGCGGATTCCTTTTGTTAAGAGTGAGATGGAAAATATGGCAGCACAAGGTGCCATGTGTGCTGAAGGTCCGGAAATTGAGATTTTGATATGAGAAACCGAGGATTGAGATGGTCGGGTTTGCATATTATGCATGATGTGAGTGATTGAGTTGGCATTTCCTTCTTTATTGGATACAGTTTTCCTTGTCTCTATTCCTATTATGTCAGTGTTGATTTACTTGGTGTCGATCGTTACTACCCGTGTTCTCCCTTTATTGTTCCTACTGTTTGTATTTTGATTTCTCTCTGCTATTGATATTACCTTGTTATCTTTATATTGATATTTTATTATCATATCCTGTTCATTTCATTTGACAAGTAGTTGTCTTGACTGTTCCTCGTCACTACTCCATCGAGGTTAGTCTTCATTCTTACTGGACACCGTTGTGGTGTGCTCATACTACACTTCTGCACTTTTTTTGTGTAGATCAAGTTATTATTCGCTAGTAGCTTTGCGGATTCTTGCCGAGGAGACTCAAGGTAGTCATGCTGCTGCGTTCACAGGCTTCGGATTCACCTTTCTATTTTATATTCTCAGTGCTATATTTACTTCCATACTGTGAGCACATAATTTTTGTCCGATATGAATTACTTGCATAATTTCAAAACAAAATAATTTCTTTTCACTATTTGAAATTTTATGAATTTTTGTGGCATTTTTTGTTAATTGTTTGCATTTTTGTCTGTGTATTTTAATTAATAAAAAATATAAAATTATATGTGCATTTGCATTTTGGGTCATATTTTATATTTTTAGGATAATTAATTAATCAATTGGGGCAAAATATGAAAGAAAATAACAAAAATAGTTTATTTTGCATTTTGGCCTTTTAATTTTTGAATTTTATAGTTTTTTTTAATTTAGGACATAGTTAATTTTTGAGAATACAATTTGTTATTCATTTTGTTTTAGGGTTTTGTATTTAACAAAATCTGAAAAATGAAAAAAAAACAAAAGAATAAGAAAGAAAAAGAAAAGAAAAATGAAAAGAAATGATTTTATTAATAAGAGATGGTCTGTTTGGGCCAAATTAAATAGTTTTTATCCCAGGCCCAAAGTTTTGCTCTCCATACCCGATCAAAATCCCCAAAACCCAGCCCAATTCCATGCCCCAACCTAGTCCAGCCACGACCCATCTCCCTTTGAGACCAAACGACCTCGTTTCATGTAGGAGCAATATGAGCCTTCGAGGTTAATCGATCTAACGGCTCAGAAGTGAGGTCTTCTTAATATAAGACTGTCCTAACTCCCCTACCTCTCCCCCCCCAAAACCCCCCATAACCGTCTCTCTCCACTCCACCTTGAGCCACCGCCTGCTGCCCGCCGGAAATCGCCTACAGCAGCGGCCGGGGTTTAATCGCCATGAAAATAACACCACAACCCCTCCTTCGCCTCCTCCTCTCAAATCACCACCCAGTTTCCCTCAAAACCCACAAAAACTCATCGAATTTTGATTCGACAGCATGAACTCTAGCGCCGCCACAGTTTCTACGGTGGAGGCGCCACTACCAAACTGCCCCAAATTCATACCCTAGGATCTCATTCATCTCCTCATCCCAAATCCTCAGCCCACTTCCTTCGAATCATTGTCAAGATCTTCGAATTTTAGATCGAAGATCGAGTCCCAAAACCCTAATCCCAGCAAACTTCCCCAAATCGATACAAGGCGACTGCTATCCTTTCCTCTTCCCACTTCTATCACCAACTTCCCCGAAAACACCCCCAAATGGTTCAAATATCGAATCTGAAATGTTGAACCCTGATTTCTGTTTTCCCTTTCATTTTTTGGGTCATGTGATGTTTGAGATAACTCAAAACATTAGTTAGTCAACTGTTCTTGTTAAGAACAGATGATTAACGGTAGTTCGAGTTCACTCTTTTGCTTGTGGATTGAGTGAGTATTTCCAGTATTGAAGGGAAGAGTATATGTAATTTCCTTTTCGTTTTCCTTGTTTTATTTTATTTTTTGCATGTTATTGTCGATTTGGCCGCATGTTTAGTTATCAGCATGTTTAGATTTTATTTCTGGTGGTTCTTAGTTTTGATTCTGCTTAGTGGTTTGTTCATTTGGAAAATTGAAATTGCGGCATGCTAGTATTTAGGGTTTATTAGTATTGTTTCCAGTTAATTTAATCCAAAATTGTGCATATTAGTTTCTTGTTGTTATTTGGTTCCGGACTAGGTCTAATTCTCTAAGGATGGTCCTTTGGTTAGGAATTCCGGATTCATATTATATTCAAGTGTTCCTGTGTGTGTCATGTTGATTTCAAGTTCATTGATAAATGGATTCAGATTTAGTTACAAGTTTAAAGTGAATCAATATTTTCTTTCTTGATCTTCATTGTTCCATTGATTCTGGATTTTATTATTTGTCCTAGTTTGTTAATTAGTAGGAACTCCTAGGATCTTAATTGCACAAAAGGAAAACTTTATGGAAAGGGCAGGGGTTGTAATAATTGGTTGGGAAAAGGTTAATCTAGGAATTTCAGGTTGGGAGGGAATCATTGCTGTTAGGGGGAAGGCTCTAGAAGATAAGATGAGAACTAGTTTGTTAAGGAGCAAGGGTTTTCAGATATTTCAGAGGGGTAAAAGGGGCAAAATAGTAAAAAATTAGTGGTAAGTAGGGAATTGATTAGTCAGGCCAAGTTTGCCTTAGGTATGCCTATATAAAGACCCTCTGCCTTTCATTCTAGGTAGCCTGGAACACTCTAATTGATACACAGAAATATAGATTTTACTGTTTCATTTGATCCTCGGTAATTCTGATTTCTTTTCAAATTCCTAAAGTATTTTTGTCACATTTGAGAATAAAATGGTTTGAAGTTGGTTTGCAAAATCATCTTAAAGTCTGCTGGGCTCATTGAACTTAAATGCTGCACATCACTACCTGTGTGAAGTTGATTTTTACTGGTTGCTTTTTTGACTAATTACTACTGAACCTACCCCTTCAATTTCCGAGTCTGTAATTGTTTTGGATATTCGAGGTACATATTTAAAGCTCTATTGATTGTGAATGTAGATCTGAAGCAATGAAATGAAAAACAAGAAGCTTCAAGCATGTGTTTATTCATTTATGTTTCAGCTATAATTACCTTAGTGTTATGTTTTCTGCAACTTAGCTTTGTCATTGTATATTGGTTTAAAATTACCTGGACTCTCATTTGATTTATTAAAGACTAGTATCTATTTTTAGCTCTATTTCCATTCAAATTGGTTAAAAGTCAATATTAGTTTGCTATTATGTATTGATTCAACTGGTTTAGCTTGGTTAGTAAGTTTAATTTTCTGTCAATTGGATTTGGGGTTATGGCTGTTGCATTCAAGTGGGTTCAGAATTAGAATTATGACCATCATGATAGAAGTGTTAGTCTCCTTGTTCTATACTTGAATAGTTACAGGAAATCCAAAAACAAACATGTCAGGCTTGTATTTCAAATGGTCTTATTGATAATCAGTCGTGTGTGGCGAGGCAGGTATTGTTTTGAACGTCATGGTTTAAGTAGGAAATAGAACAAAGGGAATGTTAAGTGAGCATGAAGATGACTATATGATTAGTATTTATTTTTTTATAAGTATTAACCCATGTGGCAGGAGTGGAAAATTTTTGAAAATCCCAAAATATTTTGTTATTTATTTTTCATTTATGTCCCCAAGAACTATGCTTGGTCTAATTCATGCGGGGTCATGATACGTAGGCAATCTCCATAGGATTCGACCGTAACCAAATACAAAAAAAAAGGAAAAGCAAAAGAGAGGAAAAATAAGAGAGGAAAAGAAAAGAAAAAGAGAGAAAATAAGAAACCGAGAGAAGGAAACAATGGCAAAACAAGAGGGAGAAATGAGAGAATAAAAACAAAGAGAAAGCAAAGGCAAGAATGAAAAAAGAAGAATGAAAAAAAGAATAAAGAAAAATAGGGGAAAAGAAAAGAAGTTTCAAATGAAAATAAAGAAAGCCGGGATGACGCATGCAACTGGTCAAATTCATAATAGAAACGGTTAACTGCTTAGGTGCATTCATGCCCCCAAAATATGTGGTTGCCAATATGTTAAAGCCCTAATTGCTAACAACGTTGTTGTTGATGTATTTGAGTCCAGGCAGGTGGTTAGTTTGTTGCATTCGGGCGAGTCATCCATGCACACTAGGTCAAACAGCAACACAACCATGATTAGTGAGGGATCAGACATAAGTGTTGTCGAATCAGGATTTGAGTTGAAAGAAGAGGCCCAAAGGTTGAAATGCCAGATAACGGAGATGTATCAGGTTTGGATTAGTGGGCACCCTCTACCCTCATTCCCCACCAACTACATCGAAAGTATTGCTTCCGTCCTACTACCATCACAATCCCAGATTCCCAATGTCGTTGGACTCTACTCCCAACATGAACCAGGCTTTACCCATTGCCACAACTACCCTGGCACCTTGCCCTAGCCTTTTCGTGCTCCACCCGCCAATACAAGTGTGTCATTAACTACTCCCATTTTTGC
The DNA here is from genome assembly GCA_026770625.1 of Nicotiana glauca. Lineage (NCBI taxonomy): Eukaryota > Viridiplantae > Streptophyta > Magnoliopsida > Solanales > Solanaceae > Nicotiana > Nicotiana glauca. The sequence continues at coordinate 75,583 of MU685792.1, read as the reverse complement.
AGCTCCTCCCCATGCCAACATCCTTCTATCTTCTAGTGAAACCTTGTTCAAATTTCCTTATGCCCAATACTATAGTACAAAACCATCGGATCCATACTGGTGCACTCCTCATTTCGGGCCTCTCATTGAAATTAAGAAACCCGTTATGATTGTAAAGCAAGATGAAGTATCTAGAAAACGTGTGATGTTTGCAAAAGGGTCTTCGAATGGTGTCAGGGCAAGTCGGAAAAAGCCAAAGTTCGTGGTACTATGGATGCCAAGGAAGCATGTTGTAGTTGTGAAAGGGTCTCCTATTACCCCTATTCCTATTATGTCGATAAATCAGTTGCCAGCGGTTGAGACAAAGGATGTCCCAAGGAACTGCAAGCGAGAAATAATGGCACACGAAGGAAAGGAAGTGGAGGAAGAATTTGTTGAGATCGGCGGATCGACTCATTTCGGAGGATGTCTTACCTCCAAATAACTAAGGAAGGCCAAGCTCTTCAAGGGTAGCCAAATGCCAGTAAGGAAATCAGTGATCGAGGAGGAGGCCGAAGAGTTCTTGAGAAAGATGAAAGTGCAAGACTATTCCATTATTGAACAATTAAGGAAAACTCCAGCTAATATTTCTCTGTTATCTTTGTTGACACATTCGGATGAACACCGCGGGGCCATAATGAACATTCTAAACGAGGAACATGTTCCTGATAATATAACAGTGACACAATTAGAAAAGATTGCTAGTAGGATCTTTGAAGTAAATAGGACCACGTTTGCGGATGATAAGCTTCCTATAGAGGGTACGGAACATAATCGAGCTCTTTGTATCACAGTGAAATACGAAAATTATTTTGTCACCCGAGTGTTGGTGGATAATGGATCCAGTGCGAATATTTCCCCTGTGTCCACTTTGCAAAAGTTAAATATCGGCACCGACATGAGAAGTGTAGGTGTTCGAGGTTTTGATGAGAAAGGAAAAGGTTCTGCTGGAGATATAACGCTTGAATTGGTGATAGGGCTAGTTGGTTTCAGTGTAGAATTTCAGGTGCTAGGCGTGGTTGCCTTGTATAATTTGTTATTGGGTAGGCCTTGGATACATGCGGCTAAGGTGGTTCTATCGTCGCTAAATCAAGTGATGAAATTTGAGTGGGACAAGCAAGAGATAGTTGTGTGTGGGGAAGAGGATTTATCCCTTTGCGAAGATTTATCTGTCCCATTTATTGAGGCCAGAGACGAGAAAGGACCTTTAGCTTATCAAACTTCCGAAATGGTGTCTGTCGAAAAGATTCCTAAAGGAAAATGCACTCCAAGGCCAAGGATATCACCTTCAACATGCATGGTAGCTAATGAGATGTTGATCTATGGTTTTTTGCCGGGTAAAGGTCTGAATGCATCTTTGCAAGGTATCGTGCAACCAATATCTCTATGTAAAAATCTGGGTACATTTGGTCTAGGGTTCAAGCCTACAGGGAATGATGTGAAGAATGCTACAAAGTTGGAAAAGAAAGCATGGCCGCTCTTTAGGCCTATCCCACACCTCTTCAGGACTTTTGTCGAGTCAGGGGCAGTGAAATGTCCGATGTCAGCAGTTCCAAAGATTGTGTTTGTCTTTAGTGAGGAGTTGATTTGAGAGGGTCCAAAGTCTATTTGATGAAGTGAACACGGTAGAAATTGGGGAGGGTTCTGGTGATGAAGAGGTACATTTTGTCAGGCCGAGTTTGAAGCTTAGCAATTGGGAAGCCATTCATCTTCCTACTCGGAGGGAGTTTTGGTAGTTTTCTTTATTTTACTTTCTATTTGGGTCATTCCAGAGTTGTGACCCAGATTTTTTCTTTTTGTTTGTTCGATGAACAAACCATGTTATCCTTTGTTTTCAATGAAATGCAATCTCCCTTTCCATCACTCCTGATAGTTTTAATTTTATTTTTATTTTTTGCACAATTCTTTTATGTTGGTTTCAATGACATAACATGCATGAGGAACCTTCGGCCAAGTTCTAAAAGCCAATTTAATTCTGAGAATCCAAAATAGGTTGTGATGATAAAGCACAGATTAATGATGATGCATGGGTCAAAACCCGATTGGAGCAATTAAGTCTGATTGTTGAGAAAAGATTGACGACAGTATGTCATGGCCAGTTGTATCAAAATAGAATGGCAAGAGAAGGTGCACCCCCAAAATTTGAAGTAGATTATTTGGTATTGAAATACATTATCCTATATCGGGTTGAAGCTAAAGGCAAGTTCTCCCCAAATTGACAGAGGTCATTCATGGTAATGAGAGTGAGAATGTTGTCTAATGGTACTTTGTATTTAACAGATATAGAAGGCAAATGTGTAGAAGTGGCTATCAATTTTGATGCGGTCAAAAGATATTATTTATTTAGTTAAGTTGTATTTGTTCGTACTTAGAATGTTTTGAAAATTATAATGACGAAGGCATTTTGTTCTGCTATCTAAACACCTTATCCTTCATTACCCCTTTGAGCCTTATTTATTTTCTTTCATACCCCTCATTTGGAATCAGAAGCACAAGTGTGAGGGATAAGTAAAGGAAAAAGAGAAAAGAAAAGAATGAAAAGAGAGAGGAGGAAAGAAGGAAGAAATAAAAGGAGAAAAAAAGAAGAAAAAGAAAAGAAAAAGAAAAAGGAAAGAAAATAACAAAACAACAAAAAAGAGAAAAAGAAGAAAGAAAAGAAAAGAAGAGAAAGTGGAAGAAAAGAAAGGAAAATCACAACAACAAAAGCAATTTCTATGACATGAACTACGTTCGACCTGATTCCTTTTAAGGATGCGTAGGCAGCCTCACTGTTTGGTCCCATCAAAATAAAATCCAAAAGTCCCCAAGCAAGAAACTGGGGCAGAAGTTGTGATTTTTGTAAGAAATATGATTTCGAAAGTTGTAATTTTGAACCCATTTGAATTGTTTTGAGCCTTTGATACCCTTTCTTTCTAACCCTGTCCAAAAGCCGCATTACAGTACAAAGAAAGACCTTCTGATAGATCTTCGAGAGATGCCAAGTCGAGCAAGTAGAGGTGATTCATTTTAGAAGCAACACTCTGGTCCAAGTAGGAAAATAATGAAAATGAGAGAGTCTTATTGGGGAAAACCCTCAGGGGCACCGTAAGGTGACGGGAGCTGAGAGAAATCAAAATGAGAGAGTCTTACTGGTGAAAACCCTCACCGGCACCGTAAAGAAACAGGAACTGAGAGAAATGAAAAATGAGAGAGTCTTATTGGTGAAAACCCTCACAGGCACCTTAATGCGAAAGTGAGTTGACAGACGAACAAATGAGTGAATTCTGTTGGTGGAAACCTTTCAGGGCACTGCAGGATAAACAAGGTTAAGGTTTGGGTTAAGAAATGAGGTTATGGAATTCTCGGGCAAAAAGGTATGGCAATTAAAAGTTGATTGGTTGGACAACTTGGGCCGGTTAATAAAAAATACATGTCATGATCATTGGTGCCAGTTGTTCCACTCAGATGAGTCTCTTTTTCTTTTTCCTTTTAGCAAGTCGTTCTATTTTCTCAAGGCCATTGCATTTTATTTCTTTTGGGGCATGTTTCTCTAAGATGTTTCAATGTCAGTCTTGTTCAAAGAAAATAAGAAAATATTTCAAAGCTCACTACCAACTTCCAAAATTGCAAAGCACAGTGTGGCCAGAACATACCAAAGATAGCATGATGTAAAGTGGGATACAGAGAGTCACCGAAAGTTTCATCGGTGGAATGTCTTGTTAACTTCATGGGAGATGCAAAGGTTCAGAGAAAAGGGTCAAAAATGTAAAATGAAGGTTTGGGTATAGAACACTCGAGTCATCAAAGGTCATGAGGTTTGAAAGTCTGTCAGAAAGTCAAGCGGTTTGGGGCCAATTCAGAGAAGCAAGTCAAAGCAAAATACGGCAGCGGAGACATCTTCAGCAAGAATGCCATCAACTAACCACCATTTTATACTGACAAGATTTTTCTTTGATTGAAACAAGGGCAAAAAATTTCGTTTGTTTCGAAGAAACACTCCGAAGGGGAAAGAGCAAGCACCAAAACAGGATTGACCGTAAACTCTCAGGACCCTCCTGGAAAATAGGGCTTGGTTAAATTTTCAAGCAATTATGAATTGATAGTTTAGCATAAATGAATAAGTTGGTTTCAACGTTTGCATGTTTAAGATCGGATTCAATTAGAAATTTTCAGGAACCAACCCCCCGACCCCCCTGAATAATAGGACCTAGTTTTAAGATTTCCATTAGATAATAAGATGTAGCGCGAATTCTATTGTAGGGTAGTATAATTCAGTTGTAAAATTGTCATTTTTTAGGATAAGACTTGATTTTGATTTCAGGACCTTCCTAGATAATAGCATGTAGTTTAAAATCGTCTTAGATAACAGGACTTGGTGGAAGTAATACCTTTAGAAGATACAACTTAGATCTATAATTGTCGTTTAATAAAGAGTTGTCAGGACCTCCCTAGATAATAGGACTTAGCTTTCAAATTCTAAATAATAGTTGGTAGAATGATTCAGTTTAACTCTCACCGATGTGCCCAGCTACCAAACTGTGGCAGAAAATTTCTTTTGTTTTGTCTATTTTTGTTGGAATCGGGTACCCATTTGGAGAACAAGTGAGAAAAAGTTCAAATTCAGCAGTCAGTAGCCCACCTGGAGAACAAGGGAATACATTTTAAGTCAGCAGTCAGGAATTGAGAACTAGTTTGTTAAGGAGCAAGGGTTTTCAGATATTTCAGAGGGGTAAAAGGGGCAAAATAATAAAAAATTAGTGGTGAGTAGGGAATTGATTAGTCAGGCCAAGGCTGCCTTAGGTATGCCTATATAAAGACCCTCTGCCTTTCATTCTAGGTAGCCTGGAACACTCTAATTGATATACAGAAATATAGATTTTACTGTTTCATTTGATCCTCAGTAATTCTGATTTCTTTTCAAATTCCTAAAGTATTTTTGTCACATTTGAGAATAAAATGGTTTGAAGTTGGTTTGCAAAATCATCTTAAAGTCTGCTGGGCTCATTGAACTTAAATGCTGCACATCACTACCTGTGTGAAGTTGATTTTTACTGGTTGCTTTTCTGACTAATTACTACTGAACCTACCCCTTCAATTTCCGAGTCTGTAATTGTTTTGGATATTCGAGGTACACATTTAAAGCTCTATTGATTGTGAATGTAGATCTGAAGCAATGAAATGAAAAACAAGAAGCTTCAAGCATGTGTTTATTCATTTATGTTTCAGCTATAATTACCTTAGTGTTATGTTTTCTGCAACTTAGTTTTGTCATTGTATATTGGTTTAAAATTACCTGGACTCTCGTTTGATTTATTAAAGACTAGTATCTATTTTTAGCTCTGTTTCCATTCAAATTGGTTAAAAGTCAATATTAGTTTGCTATTATGTATTGATTCAACTGGTTTAGCTTGGTTAGTAAGTTTAATTTTCTGTCAATTGGGTTTGGGGTTATGGTTGTTGCATTCAAGTGAGTTCAGAATTAGAATTATGACCATCATGATAGAAGTGTTAGTCTCCTTGTTCTATACTTGAATAGTTACAGGAAATCCAAAAACAAACATGTCAGGCTTGTATTTCATATGGTCTTATTGATAATCAGTCGTGTGTGGCGAGGCAGGTATTGTTTTGAACGTCATGGTTTAAGTAGGAAATAGAACAAAGGGAATGTTAAGTGAGCATGAAGATGACTATATGATTAGTATTTCTTTTTTTATAAGTATTAACCCATGTGGCAGGAGTGGAAAAATTTTGAAAATCCTAAAATATTTTGTTATTTATTTTTCATTTATGTCCCCAAGAACTATGCTTGGTCTAATTCATGCGGGGTCATGATACGTAGGCAATCTCCATAGGATTCGACCGTAACCAAATACAAAAAAAAGGAAAAGAAAAAAAGAGGAAAAATAAGAGAGGAAAAGAAAAGAAAAAGAGAGAAAATATGAAACCGAGAGAAGGAAACAATGGCAAAACAAGAGGGAGAAATGAGAGAATAAAAACAAAGAGAAAGCAAAGGCAAGAATGAAAAAAGAAGAATGAAAAAAAGAATAAAGAAAAATAGGGGAAAAGAAAAGAAGTTTCAAATGAAAATAAAGAAAGCCGGGATGACGCATGCAACTGGTCAAATTCATAATAGAAACGGTTAACTGCTTAGGTGCATTCATGCCCCCAAAATATGTGGTTGCCAATATGTTAAAGCCCTAATTGCTAACAACGTTGTTGTTGATGTATTTGAGTCCAGGCAGGTGGTTAGTTTGTTGCATTCGGGCGAGTCATCCATGCACACTAGGTCAAACAGCAAGACAACCATGATTAGTGAGGGATCAGACATAAGTCTTGTCGAATCAGGATTTGAGTTGAAAGAAGAGGCCCAAAGGTTGAAATGCCAGATAACGGAGATGTATCAGGTTTGGATTAGTGGGCACCCTCTACCCTCATTCCCCACCAACTACATCGAAAGTATTGCTTCCGTCCTACAACCATCACAATCCCAGATTCCCAATGTCGTTGGACTCTACTCCCAACATGAACCAGGCTTTACCCATTGCCACAACTACCCTGGCACCTTGCCCTAGCCTTTTCGTGCTCCACCCGCCAATACAAGTGTGTCATTAACTACTCCCATTTTTGCAGCTCCTCCCCATGCCAACATCCTTCTATCTTCTAGTGAAACCTTGTTCAAATTTCCTTATGCCCAATACTATAGTACAAAACCATCGGATCCATACTGGTGCACTCCTCATTTTGGGCCTCTCATTGAAATTAAGAAACCCGTTAAGATTGTGAAGCAAGATGAAGTATCTAGAAAACGTGTGATGTTTGCAAAAGGGTCTTCGAATGTTGTCAGGGCAAGTCGGAAAAAGCCAAAGTTGGTGGTACTAGGGATGCCAAGGAAGCCTGTTGTAGTTGTGAAAGGGTCTCCTATTACCCCTATTCCTATTATGTCGATGAATCAGTTGCCAGCGGTTGAGACAAAGGATGTCCCAAGGAACTGCAAGCGAGAAATAATGGCACACAAAGGAAAGGAAGTGGAGGAAAAATTTGTTGAGATCGGCGGATCGACTCATTTCGGAGGATGTCTTACCTCCAAATAACTAAGGAAGGCCAAGCTCTTCAAGGGTAGCCAAATTCCAGTAAGGAAATCAGTGATCGAGGAGGAGGCCGGAGAGTTCTTGAGAAAGATGAAAGTGCAAGACTATTCCATTATTGAACAATTAAGGAAAACTCCAGCTAATATTTCTCTGTTATCTTTGTTGACACATTCGGATGAACACCGCGGGGCCATAATGAACATTCTAAACGAGGAACATGTTCCTGATAATATCACAGTGACATAATTAGAAAAGATTGCTAGTAGGATCTTTGAAGTAAATAGGACCACGTTTGCGGATGATAAGCTTCCTATAGAGGGTACGGAACATAATCGAGCTCTTTGTATCACAGTGAAATGCAAAAATTATTTTGTCACCCGAGTGTTGGTGGATAATGGATCCAGTGCGAATATTTCCCCTGTGTCCACTTTGCAAAAGTTAAAGATCGGCACCGACATGAGAAATGTAGGTGTTCGAGGTTTTGATGAGAAAGGAAAAGGTTCTGCTGGAGATATAACGCTTGAATTGGTGATAGGGCTAGTTGGTTTCAGTGTAGAATTTCAGGTGCTAGGCGTGGTTGCCTCGTATAATTTGTTATTGGGTAGGCCTTGGATACATGCGGCTAAGGTGGTTGTATCGTCGCTAAATCAAGTCATGAAATTTGAGTGGGACAAGAAAGAGATAGTTGTGTGTGGGGAAGAGGATTTATCCGTTTGCGAAGATTTATCTGTCCCATTTATTGAGGCCAGAGACGAGAAAGGACCTTTAGGTTATCAAACTTCCGAAATGGTGTCTGTCGAAAAGATTCCTGAAGGAAAATGCACTCCAAGGCCAAGGCTATCACCTTCAATATGCATGGTAGCTAATGAGATGTTGAACTATGGTTTTTTGCCGGGTAAAGGTCTGAATGCATCTTCGCAAGGTATCGTGCAACCAGTATCTCTATGTAAAAATCTGGGTACATTTGGTCTAGGGTTCAAGCCTACAGGGAATGATGTGAAGAATGCTACAAAGTTGGAAAAGAAAGCATGGCCACTCTTTAGGCCTATCCCACACCTCTTCAGGACTTTTGTCGAGTCAGGGGCAGTGAAGTGTCCGGTGTCAGCAGTTCCAAAGCTTGTGTTTGTCTTTAATGAGGAGTTGATTTGAGAGGGTCCAAAGTCTATTTGATGAAGTGAACACGGTAGAAATTGGGGAGGGTTCTGGTGATGAAGAGGTGCATTTTGTCAGGCCGAGTTTGAAGCTTAGCAATTGGGAAGCCATTCATCTTCCTACTCGGAGGGAGTTTTGGTAGTTTTCTTTATTTTCCTTTCTATTTGGGTCATTCCAGAGTTGTGACCCAGATTTTTTCTTTTTGCTTGTTCGATGAACAAACCATGTTATCCTTTGTTTTCAATAAAATGCAATCTCCCTTTCCATCACTCCTGATAGTTTTAATTTTATTTTTATTTTTTGCACAATTCTTTTATGTTGGTTTCAATGACATAACATGCATAAGGAATCTTCGGACAAGTTCTAAAAGCCAATTTAATTCTGAGAATCCAAAATAGGTTGTGATGATAAAGCACAGATTAATGATGATGCATGGGTCAAAACCCGATTTGAGCAATTAAGTCTGATTATTGAGAAAAGATTGACGACAGTATGTCATGGCCAGTTGTATCAAAAGAGAATGGCAAGAGAAGGTGCACCCCCAGAATTTGAAGTAGATTATTTGGTATTGAAATACATCATCCTATATCGGGTTGAAGCTAAAGGCAAGTTCTCCCCAAATTGACAGGGGTCATTCATGGTAATGAGCGTGAGAATGTTGTCTAATGGTACTTTGTATTTAACAGATACAGAAGGCAAATGTGTAGAAGTGGCTATCAATTTTGATGCGGTCAAAAGATATCATTTATTTGGTTAAGTTGTATTTGTTCGTACTTAGAATTTTTTGAAAATTATAATGACGAAGACATTTTGTTCTGCTATCTAAACACCTTATCCTTCATTACCCCTTTGAGCCTTATTCATTTTCTTTCATACCCCTCATTTGGAATCAGAAGAAAAGATCAGAAGCACAAGTGTGAGGGATAAGTAAAGGAAAAAGAGAAAAGAAAAGAATGAAAAGAGAGAGGAGGAAAGAAGGAAGAAATAAAAGAAGAGAAAAAAAGAAGAAAAAGAAAAGAAAAAGAAAAAGGAAAGAAAATAACAAAACAACAAAAAAGAGAAAAAGAAGAAAGAAAAGAAAAGAAGAGAAAGTGGAAGAAAAGAAAGGAAAATCACAACAACAAAAGCAATTTCTATGACAT
>MU685792.1:40694-60646 GCA_026770625.1 Nicotiana glauca | reverse complement strand
TTATTGGTGAAAACCCTCACAGGCACCTTAATGCGAAAGTGAGTTGACAGACGAACAAATGAGTGAATTCTGTTGGTGGAAACCTTTCAGGGCACTGCAGGATAAACAAGGTTAAGGTTTGGGTTAAGAAATCAGGTTATGGAATTCTCGGGCAAAAAGGTATGGCAATTAAAAGTTGATTGGTTGGACAACTTGGGCCGGTTAATAAAAAATACATGTCATGATCATTGGTGCCAGTTGTTCCACTCAGATGAGTCTCTTTTTCTTTTTCCTTTTAGCAAGTCGTTCTATTTTCTCAAGGCCATTGCATTTTATTTCTTTTGGGGCATGTTTCTCTAAGATGTTTCAATGTCAGTCTTGTTCAAAGAAAATAAGAAAATATTTCAAAGCTCACTACCAACTTCCAAAATTGCAAAGCACAGTGTGGCCAGAACATACCAAAGATAGCATGATGTAAAGTGGGATACAGAGAGTCACCGAAAGTTTCATCGGTGGAATGTCTTGTTAACTTCATGGGAGATGCAAAGGTTCAGAGAAAAGGGTCAAAAATGTAAAATGAAGGTTTGGGTATAGAACACTCGAGTCATCAAAGGTCATGAGGTTTGAAAGTCTGTCAGAAAGTCAAGCGGTTTGGGGCCAATTCAGAGAAGCAAGTCAAAGCAAAATACGGCAGCGGAGACATCTTCAGCAAGAATGCCATCAACTAACCACCATTTTATACTGACAAGATTTTTCTTTGATTGAAACAAGGGCAAAAAATTTCGTTTGTTTCGAAGAAACACTCCGAAGGGGAAAGAGCAAGCACCAAAACAGGATTGACCGTAAACTCTCAGGACCCTCCTGGAAAATAGGGCTTGGTTAAATTTTCAAGCAATTATGAATAGATAGTTTAGCATAAATGAATAAGTTGGTTTCAACGTTTGCATGTTTAAGATAGGATTCAATTAGAAATTTTCAGGAACCAACCCCTCGACCCCCCTGAATAATGGGACCTAGTTTTAAGATTTCCATTAGATAATAAGATGTAGCGCGAATTCTATTGTAGGGTAGTATAATTCAGTCGTAAAATTGTCATTTTTCAGGATAAGACTTGATTTTGATTTTCAGGACCTTCTTAGATAATAGCATGTAGTTTAAGACCGTCTTAGATAACAGGACTTAGTGGAAGTAATACCTTTAGAAGATACAACTTAGATCTATAATTGCCGTTTAATAAAGAGTTGTCAGGACCTCCCTAGATAATAGGACTTAGCTTTCAAATTCTAAATAATAGTTGGTAGAATGATTCAGTTTAACTCTCACCTATGTGCCCAGCTACCAAACTGTGGCAGAAAATTTCTTTTGTTTTGTCTATTTTTGTTGGAATCTGGTACCCATTTGGAGAACAAGGAGAAAAAGTTCAAATTCAGCAGTCAGTAGCCCGCCTGGAGAACAGGGGAATACATTTCAAGTCAGCAGTCAGGATCCCGCCTGGGGAACAAGGGAATACATTTCAAGTTAGTAGTCAAGAGCCTGCCTGGAGAACAAGGGAATACATTTCAAGTCAGCAGTCAGGAGCCCGCCTGGAGAACAAGGGAGTACAATTCAAGTCAGCAATCAGGAGCCCGCCTGGATAGTAGGGAATACATTCAAGTTTAGCAATCAGGAGCCCGCCTGGAGAGCAGGGAATACATTCAAGTTTAACAATCAGGAGCCCGCCTGGAGAGCAGGGAATACATTCAAGTTTAGCAATCAGGAGCCCGCCTGGAGAGCAGGGAATACATTCAAGTTTAGCAAAAAGGAGCCCGCTTGGAGAACGAGGGAGTACAATTCAAGTTCAGCAGTCAGGAGCCCGCCTGGAGAAAAAGGGAGTACAATTCAAGTTAAGAAATCAGGAGCCCGCCTGAAAAGCAAGGGAATACATTTCAAGTTTAACAATCAGGAGCCCGCCTGGAAAGCATGGGAATACATTTCGAGTTCAGCAATCAGGATCCCGCCTGGAGAGTAAGGGAATACCATTCAAGTTCAGTAGTCAGGAGCCCGCCTGGAAAGCAGGGAATATAATTCAAGTTTAGCAATCAGGAGCCTGCCTAGAAAGCATGGGAATACATTCAAGTTTAGCAATCAGGAGCCCGCCTGGAAAGCATGGGAATACATTTCGAGTTTAGCAATCAGGAGCCCTCCTGGAAAGCAAGGGAATACGTTTCAAGTTCAGCAATCAGGAGCCCGCCTAGAAAGCCTTGGAATACATTTCAAGTTCAGCAATCAGGAGCCCGCCTGAAGAGCATGGAAATATAATTCATGTTTAGTAGTCAGGAGCCCACCTGAAAAGAATGGGAATATTATTCAAGTTCAGCAATTAGGCGTCCACCTGGAAAAAAAGAAAACATCTCAAAGTACAATTCAAGTTCAGCAATCAAGCGTCCACCTGGAGAAAAGGAAAGCACCTCAGAATTTAGTTTAAATTTTGACAGTCAGGCATCCACCTGAAGAAAGGGAAAACATCTCAGATTACAATTCAAGTCGGCAACAAAGGAACTTCACTAAAAGAATACAAGTCAGCATGGCAACAAGTGATGCAGGAACACGTTTGAAGATATAGATAGGTTTTGTAATTCATAGATCATAGTTTAGTATAGCTTCTTTTATTTTGTCATGGTGTAATGAGGAGTTCAGTAAGCAGTAGCAGCAGCAACAACAACTGTGAAACTACAGCTTCATGGTAGTCCCAGCTACCAAGCATTCCTGAACTACACTAACCTGATTCCTTTTTAGCCAAGGATATGTAGGCAACCTCAGAAGCAGTGTGCGGTCAAATCTTTCAAAAATGCTTCCCATACAGTATTCGAACGGGCAAAAATCACTCATATCCATTCACTTTATCTTTGCACGAAAACTCTTCGTATTTCCGAGCAAAGAAGGGCAGCTGTGAGCGCGTGATTTTTGCCCTATATGAATTACTCCCATAATTTCAAAACAAAATATTTTTTTTTCATTATTTTCAATTTTGTGAATTTTGTGAGATTTTTTGTTAATTGTTTGCATTTGTCAGTGCATTTTTTATTTTGTTTAATTAATACAAAAGATATGTGTATTTGCATTTGGGGTCATGTTGTATATTTTTAGGTTAATTAGTTAATCAATTGTGACAAATATAAAAGGAAATAACAAAAATAGTTTATTTTGCATTTTGACCTTTTAATTTCGAATTTTATAGTTTTCTTTCATTTAGGACTTAGTTAATTTTGGAAAATGCAATTAGTATTAATTTTGTTTAAAGAGTTAAATTAGGTTTTTATTTTTGTATTTAACAAAATCTAAAAAATTTAAAAAAAAGAGAAAAAGAAAAAAAAATGAAAAGCAAAATGGTTAATCAATTATTTGGGCCAGTCTTTAACTTAATTCCCCAGCCAAATCTTTCACCCCCGAAACCCGGCAGACTCGGCCCAAACCCGTGTTATCACCCGGTCCAGCCCTCATTCTAAGAAAAACGACCCCGTTTTAGGCTGATCGGATATAAGCCGTCGAGTTTCTTTTAATCGAACGGACCTGAAGTAGGGACTCCTAGGTATAAAACTTTCCTAACGCCCTACCCTCCCCCCCACAACTGTCTCTCACAAATCTGTCTTGGACCACTGTCTGCCGCCCACCGAAAATTGCCTACGGCGGCCGACGTTCAATCACCGAGAAAATAACACCCTTGCTTCTCCTCCATTTACCCATCCTAGATCCACATCTTGTTTCCCTCAAAACTCACTCAAACTCCTCGAATTTTCGTTTGAAGTCATGAACCCTAGCGCCACCACAGTTTCTCCGGTGGCGGCGCCACCACTAAACTGCCCTAAAATGACACCATATAGTCACTGCAACTCCCTTTTCCCTAATCTATGGTCAGTGACTTTCGAATAGGCTTCAAACTTTTTGAATTTTGGATCTGATCTCTAGAGTTCAATTTTTTTCAAAGCCTGTCAACATGCATGACTTTGGGGCTTGGTTTTGTCGAGCTTCGAAGGATGGATTTGGCAAATTAATATTGTTCATTTGTTCTTGACAAAGAACATGGGATTGATATTAGTTTGGTCATGTCCTTGGCCACTATTGGTTTTCAAGTCTAAACCAGTAAGATTCCTTTTTTTTCTTGACATTTTTCATTTACCCTTTTGATTCATCTGGTTTTTTCTGTTCTATCTCTATTTTTTTAAATTCATTTTCCCCATCCCTCTAATACAGTGTGTTTGGTATATGTGTGTGTGTTTGTTCCTCTCCATCTTTCCAAATTTTCTTTAGCTTAGTCATGTTTTCCTATCTTCATGTGATTTTTATTTTAGGTTATAAAATTTTCTGATAATTAGTTTATGTAGGTTGGTGTCAAATTGTTAGTTTATTTTTAACATATCAATCCGGCATGATATTTAAATACATGTTCCAAAATTGTTCAATTGTTTTCATTTTTCTGCCTATCATGGATTGGTTTGGTTTGCAATTTCTTTTACTTTGAATTCTGGGCTAAGTCTGTGGGGGATTACTGATTTGTTTTGGGTTCCAGTTAATTTTAAAGCCCAAAGGGAAGGAAGTTCATTGTGGTTTGGGGTTGGACCCTGGGTCAACTTGACCCATGTGGTATGCTTAGGTAAAAATCAGGGTCATTAGAGGGTAAATTAGGTAGATCACTTAGGGAATCTTTAGTGTAACGGAAATAGGAAGCTTCTAGGAAGCTTGTGTGCGGGTTTTTAATTAAATTTCAGACTTTTGGTAGGCTAGCTTGACCTACAAGTCAATAATAGAGGGATTGTTATGCTAAAAATGAGAATTAAAGGGGGGCAGAGGGCAAAATCAAAAATCCCAAGGTCTGCCCTACTCCCTTGCCTATATAGGCATCCTAAACTTGCCTTTCAAGGTAGACTTAAGTGATAAAAAAAAATCTAAAAATTAAAACAGCCCAAAAATTGATAGGAAGCTACTGTTTCATTGAAATTTTTCTTCAATTTTTCTTCGTTTTCAGTTGTTGAAAGTCAGCGGAATTGGTGTTACTTAGTTTTAATTCTTTGAATCACTTTGCTTTTTTTAAAATTCTGGAAAACTTCTGAAAAACTTAGTTGGTGATAAAATGAGTTTGAACTTGGGTGTAGAAAGAGCTTGGGTTTGATTTTGTTGGTTGGTTCTGTTGAGTTTCTTTTTCTGAGGCAATTCTATTATTTCACTGCTGAGTTGGTTGGATCTAGGTTTGTTTGCTGATGCTCTTCTCATATCACTCTTATTTTGCTTTTTTCAGGTATTCATCTCACCTTGTAATGTGTGAAAAAGGATAAACATGAAGTTTGGTGTACTCAAGTTGAGATTTGTAATACTACAATCATGTGTTTGCTGTTTCCGCATTTTTAAAGTCATCTGATTCAATTTAATTTTCTTATGTCTCCTACTATTCTGTTTTGAATATGGAATGATGTAGTAGTACTTACTTTTAGTTCATTATACTGATTACTAAATGTGTGTGGAAGGTCATGATAAATGTTGGTTAAGATCAAGCAGTTGTATGTGTTTACAAGGTTGGATAGCTGTTTCATTATTGGTTAATGTATAGAAAAACTCTTATGTGCATTACTGTTGAGAAGAGCATAATTAAAATTAGTTGGTCAAGTAGTAGTTAGCATAGAACCCACGGTAGAAAGGGGAAGCATGATTATAGTTATGGTATTTCAGTGATTGTTTCAATGTCTAATATGTGAACGATCATTATATGAATGTGCTAGATCAGAATTAGTATAAAAGTTATACTATTTATCTCATTGATTTGGATGTAAAGGTTCAGCAAAGAGCATGTTCATTTAATCTTCAAGTTCCTGTAGACGCCTACTTATAGTATTTTATTAATTAGTACATGAAATTGTTGGAACTTAAAAGGGGTTTTGAATGGTTGTCTATTTAGATCCAATCAAGTCTTCAGTGTCAATAATTATTAATTCAACTGTTGAGAGTGTTCATGAATTTGTGATGCTTAGATACTCTTGTCATTATGTTTTTTTTTCAAATTTAAATTGCATTTTGTTGTTGCCCAGATTCGAAGATGTGACCTATGTGATGTTCAATTTGGGCAATGTCTCAGGGACATTTGGGCTCTTTGTTTGAGCCCAAATAAGGGTCAGCTATGGAACCCGTTATTTGGCATCCATGTGATGTCCTTTTCACTATTGGGCCTCACTTTAGTCCAGTCCCGATGTTCTAAAACTAAAAATGTATTGGACTTTACTTCTTTTAATCGGGACCCATGTTTGAGTTCAGCCGAAATTCTAAAGTGGGTGTAATTCTTCTAAGCATTATCTCATTAACGGATCTTGGGCTAGTTGAGGCGTGCCATTAAAAACCAATAATAACTTATGAACCTCATGAATTAGGATAGAAACCCTTAGGCTAAAATAATTCGAGGCGTGCTGTGCCAAACAAAGTAACAAATGCATGGCCCTCGCTTAATTGAGTTTGATTTAATCCTTAGAATTCGAGGCACTCCATTTAGAAAATTTTCATGGCCCTCGCGAAGTCACCAACGCGTAGTTTCTTTAGACGCGTATTTTAATAATATACTTTCCTCAACTCGGGTGCACATTTATGTGACCCAAATCCAAATCTCAACGTAAGATAAAATGTGTTATGGGCTACGGGTGCATTTATGTGACATGGTTCGAAATATATTTTAAATAACGTTGCAATCCTCCTTTAATTAATTAAATAAAAGCGTTCAAAAGTTAAAATTGCACATAGGTTCAAAATGTTTTAAAACCAGATGATATGCCAATTATAATAGTTTAGCGACCCTGATAGAACCACAAAACTCGGGAATGCCTAACACCTTCTTCCGAGTTAACAGAATTCCTTATCCGGATTTCTAGTTCGTGGACTGTAATACAGAGTCAATCCTTTCATCGATTCGGGATTTGAACCGCTGACTTGGGACACTATAAATCTCCCAAGTGGCGAGTCTAAATCTTTTTTTTTAATTAAATAATTCCGTTTCGGTTGTCCTTTGATTGGAAAAAGTCCCTTATTATACCATCTTCCGGGGGTGTAGGAAAAAGGAGGTGTGACACATACGGTTGTGTTTAGAAATGGTAGCAAAAACTCTATAGAGATTATGACTTATACTATCAAATTTTGGGAAGATGTTCATTGTATAAGGGATTTATTGATGTAACGACCCGACCGGTCGTTTTGAGAAATTAAGCCCCGTTTGGCGGCATAAGGTCTGGAACAGCTTCGGAATATGAGTATTGACTTGCGTGCATGGTGGAATTCGGCTTTCAGATGGTTTAGAGTAAATTTAGAGAAAAAACCTTGTTTTGGAAGTTAGAACGGTGAAAAGTTGGCCGGAATTGGACTTTTGGGCAAACGACCCCCGAATGGGCCATGGATGATCTCAACAGCTTCGTATGGTGATTTTGGACTTAGGTGCGCGCCCGGATTCAAATTTGGAGGACCGTAGAGTAAGTTGAGGCATTTTGGCGAAAATTGAAGTTGGAAAATGAAGAATTTTGACCCACAGTTGACTTTTGGGATATCGGGGTTGGAATGCGATTCCGAGAGTTGGAACGGCTCCGTTATGTCATTTTGGACTTGTCTGCAAGATTTGGCATCATTTCGAGTTGAATTGATAGGTTTGGGCATGCGATTAGTTATTTGAAGACTTGGAAGTTCATAAGCTTGATTTTTGGTTTGATTTTTCGTTTCGATGTTGTGTTATGTGATTTGGGACTTCGAGCGAGTCCGTGTTAGGTTATATGACTTGTGTGTGATTGGTTGAGGTCTCGGGGGCCTCGGGTGTGTTTTAGATGCTTAACTGGTAAATTTTGAAGTTAGAAGAAAATTGTAGCAGGCCTTCTGGTATTTCTGCTTCTGCGGCTTGGGAACCGCAGAAGCGGAGCCGCAGAAGCGGAGCCGCAGAAGCGGCTTGGTCACTGTAGGAGCGAAAAGTGGACATTGGCTTGGGAACCGTAGAAGCACTGTAAGTTCCGCAGAAGCGGTTGGTCGGCTAATTAAGAGAAACCGCAGGAGCGGTTGGTTTTCCGCAAAAGCAGGACCGCAGATGGGGTCCCTGGACCGCAAAAGCGGAAATCAGTGGTATGAAATAGAATAATCCGAGGGTTTGCTTCAAAAGTTGGAAAATCAATTGGGAGCTCGGTAGAAGGCGATTTTGTGTGGATTTTGAAGAGAAGATTACTGGGTAATGTTTATTTAACCTCATTTAGTTGTTTTCTATCAATATCTAGTTAAATCCACCATTAGAATTCGAATTCAAGGTCAAAATTGTGAAAATTTGGATAAAACTTCTTAGACTTAGTTATTGTGATTTGAGTGGGTATTTGACCTCCGATTTGGGAGATTTTTATATGGTTGGAATTATGAGAGTATGAGGGTTCTAAAATGTGAAAATTATTCGATTTCGAGACGTTGGCTGGAGGGGCGTTTTGGTCATTTTACCTATTTTCAAGTCCTAGCTTTAATTTTTATAGTGGAATCAGTTGTTTGCAATATTATTTATGATGTGTAATTGAATTGAATAGATTTGAGCCATTGGGAGTCGGATACTCGTGGCAAGAACGTGGTTGCTAGCTGATTTTAGCCGGTTCGAGGTAAGTATCTTGCCTAACCTTGTGTGGGAGACTTCCCCTTAGGATTTGAGTCTTCTATGTTGATTATATTCCTTGCACGCAAGGTGACGAGGGCGTGTTCGGATTTATTTGGGGTAAATTGATCCTTTAGGCTCTTAGATCCTTGTAATCACCGAATATAAAGTTGTACTTGAGCCGATTGGTGAAAAATCCGGTTTTACTTAAGTTGTTAACATTTAATTTTCTTTCTTATTTGGTTTATATTACTTGAAGCCTATTACTTGTGCTAGACTAGGAAAGCATGTATATCTGACATAATTGCCTAATTGCTAAAATGTTTAATCGTACTACGTGAAGCATGCTAGGCTAGTTCTATCTGCTACTTTGTTTTTCCTATTTACCCCTTGGTTTGTTTCTGGCTGTGATTGCACTTTTATTTTGGGACTACGGGATAGTATCCCGGGAGAACCCCATACACTTTTTATTTTGGGACTACAGGACGGTATCCCGGGAGATCCCCTGCACATAAATGATTGGACTATGGGACGGTAGCCCGGGAGATCCTTTGATACTGGTACGAGAGCTGGACTACGGGACGGTATCCCGGGAGATCCATTGGGCAGTTGAGGAGAGGGCTACAGGACGGTATCCTGGGAGACCCTCATTGGTATTTGAGATTGAGTTGTGGTTACCCTGTGTTTCTGCTTTATCCTGGTAGTTATTATTGTTTCGTTGATTTGCCTTATTACACTGTTGCGTTTATTATTCTTGTCAGATTTCCACCATGTTTATTATTGCTGTTGTGATGCATGAGTTTTCTGCCATGCGGTTGTGGTTGAAAGGTTGCACGAGGTCTTTGCCGTGGTATTGTTTTTTTGATGTTTTGCACATGTGGCGTAATAAGGCGAGATATGTTATATGCTTATATGTGGGTTGCGCATGTGGCGGAATAAGGTGGGAAAATTGTTATGCACGTGTGGCGAAATAAGGCGGTACCTATTATATTATTTATTGCACACGTGGTGAAATAAGGTGGGCTATGTCAGGGATTGATTGTATAGAGTTGTGACGGCCTGTTGAGGCATTCCTATTTGTTTCTATTATAATTGTGGGTTGTTTACCTATATGAATGTTACCACTTGGGACTTGTGAGGGAACACCGTACGGTCGGTCCGTCCTCCTTTTCATGTTTGTTGGTTGGTAGAACTTTGTTCGAAACATTTGGACAAGCATACACGTAGCTGAGCACTCCTATTAGAGGTGAATTCCTCCTGATTCTCTAAGGGTGGAGGTACACCCTCGCTTATCCATTATATTGGGAGAGTGGACCTAGTTATCCAGTTAGTTGTCGGTATGACCATGAGATTGATGGGGCACAGGATGCCAATTGTTAGATTTCAGATGTTGGGCCTTCGCGAGTTGTGGTTTGTCCGAGACTTGGTGAAATTGTGGAAAGAGTGGGATAAGACCTTCTGTGAACATCATTGTATGATATGAATTATTGACTTGTTTCTTTTCTTTGCTGTGTTGTGACCTTAGGATTTGGGTTGTGATTCTGCCGTCGTTTTGTATCATCGTTTATTATATTCTTGTTGTTAATTGTTGTCTTTATCCCTTATTGTGAATTGCAACATTTTTGGTCGTTCATGCATTCTTTACATATTCATATGCCGTTACCATTATTCCTATAATTATACTGTTTATCGACCGGTAGGAGCCTTGAATGTTCCTCATTACTACCCCACCGAGGTTAGTCTTGGTACTTACTGGGCACCGCCGTGGTGTGATCATACTAGTCTTCTGCACATTTTTGTTGTGCAGATNCGCAGACCGAGGAGTCCCTTTCCAGCTTTTCTGTAATAAGTATAGTTCTTCCAGTATTTTCTCCTTTGTATAGATATTCTTGAGTTAGATCCTCTAATGTATCCCTTAGCTTGTGATTTGTGAGTTTCCGGGTTTTGGGGAGTTTTGTTAGCTTTGAGGATTGTTGTGGTATGTGCCGAGCGGCACCTTAAACCCTATTTATTTTACCAGTTCAGTTTTATTTATTTTCTTTCGCAAATTTTGGTTATCTTCCACATTGTTAGGCTTACCTAGTCATAGGGACTAGGTAACATCACGACATGTTCATGGAGGGTGAACTGGGTCCGTGACAAGATGGTATCAGAGCCCTAGGTTCATAGGAGTCACATATCACAAGCCGGTTTATTAGAGTCTCGTAGATCGGTACGGAGACGTCTGTACTTATCTGCGAGAGGCTATGTAACTGTTAGGAAAAATTCAACTTCACTTGATTTCCCTGTCCTTCGAGATTTTTGACATCCACAAGCCTAAAACTATGTCTTTTACTCTCTCACAGATGGTGAGGACACGTACTACTCGAGGTGATCAGGCACCCGCGCCCCCTGCTACAGCCGTCGAAGGTCGGGGTTGGGGTAGAGTTTGAGGACGCGCACGAGGTGCAGTGAGAGCGCCTGCGCGAGCTTCCACCAAGGTACCACCAGCAGATCCAGCCAGAGTCCAGACACCTAACACGCCCACTACTACTACTACCCCAGCCATTCAGGAGACTTTGGCACAGTTCATGAGTATGTACACTACTTTGGCTCAGGCAGGATTGCTTCCCCTTGCTGCACCCACATCCCAGGCCGGGGGAAAAGCACAGACTCCCGCCGGCCGTGCTCCTAAGCAGCGAGCGCATGTTGAGCAGGTTCCAGAGATTATTCATGCGCCACCTGTGGCACTAGTTCAGCTAGAGGGCATGGCAACGACTTTCGAGTAGGAGCAGATGAGACTAGAGAGGTTCAAGAAGTATGATCCTCCGGTGTTCAGAGGATTAGCATCAGACGATGCGTTGGGGTTTCTTGATGAGTGTTACCGTATTCTCCGTACTATGGATATCTCTAGATCGAGCGAGGTTCCCTTCACTACTTTTCAGCTTCGAGGAGCCGCCTATGATTGGTGGCGCACCTATGAGTTAGACAGTCCAGACGAGGCAACTTTACTGACTTGGACTCAGTTTTCAGATATGTTCCTGAGGGAGTTTGTTCCTCAGAGCCTCAGGGATGCATGGCGCGTGAAGTTTGAGCATTTGCACCAGAGTGCTATGACTGTCTCAGAGTATTATATCCTTTACACTAGTTTGGCTAGACATGCCTCTGCCTTGGTTTCTACTGTTCGCGAGAAGGTTCGCCGGTTCATTGAGGGGCTTATTCCTAGCATCAGGTCCAGCATGGCCCGTGAGTTGGAGATGGATATTCCATATCAGCAGGTGGTGAACATTGATAGGAGGATAGAGGGTATGCATGCTAGAGAGAGAGGGCGGGCAGGGTCATGAGAGAGAGAATAGACGAGATTAGGAGCGGGAGTTTGAGGAGGCAAGGGGTCCTCGTAGACCGAGGAGATATACAGGTCCTTATTTTGGAGGCAGGGTGCGTCATGGTAGAGGTTTTGCGGGCCATCCAGTTCAGTTCACATTTCAGCCTCAGCATGGTAACTCAGGTGATCATGGGTCTCGGAGTACCCGTACCGCACAGTTCCCACCGCCTCGTCAGCAGAGAGGGTATTTTGAGTGTGGTGATAGTAGCCACATGGTGAGAGATTGTCCCAGACTTCGGATCGGTGTGTCCCAGCGAGGTATTCAGGCAGGTAGAGGGGCGCCAAGAGGGGGAGGCCCGGCTCATTGATGTGTTCCTTATGGTAGGATTGAGGCCAGTGCGCCAGTTGAATGACATTTAGGTAGGGATTCGGTTTATTGTTGAGGGGCACTATCTGTAGTTCATCACAGTTCTACTTATCGGGGCAGATTTCCTTGTTTGTTGCTCCATTTATGGGATCGCTTCATGATTTGCACTCCGTCTATGTGATTATCCTGTTGGGAGGTTTTATGAGTGATAATCGTGTCTATCACCTGATTTTAGCCATTATCGAGAGTTACGAGGCTAGTAGTATTTTCTTCTTATCTGTTTTGGTAGGCTTGATGTGACTTCTAAGCATTCTTGGTTACGAGCTGTGATTTCTATGCTCCATCGGTGTGGGAGTTGATTTGTATTGTAAATTGTAGACGGAATTGATCTAGTGAGAGTCTCTAGATGGGTTGATGTGAGCACTACTTGTGATTTAGTGTTGAGGGTGGGACCCTCGTGATTTCAGGTGATTGATATGTTGAGACCGAGTTGTGTACTGCAGTGAGAGGCTATATCAGTATAGATCATTATGAGTCTTTTATATGCTTTCATTTTTTCATGTTAGATGTTTTTGTCGATTTGTGTTTTAGAACAAATTGTGCTACTTTGATTTATTTGTTAGTTCCCCTATGTGTTTCCTTTCTTATACTCAGTCATTTCCGTTCTATGCTTTTTGAGTTTAGCTTGTGGGATATGTACCCGTTGGTGTTGGATGAGGTTTGATTATTCGGGTGTCTGTTATGCTGTTTTCGTGGGTTTTGTATCATCGTCAGTGTTATGGAGGGTTGAAAAGAGTTCCTGTAGAATATGAGGCTTATGGCCGGTACGGATTTGATCTCAGGCAAGTATTGCTACCAGAAATGTGATTGTGGGCCTATGTTTGAGGTGTCATGTTGTGTGGTTGTACCCTGTATGTGTTGGCGTGTATTGAAATAGTTGGTTGACACTGACATCGGACATGGATTTAGGATCAGGTCTTTTGGAAATGGATGGGAGGTGAGAATTCTGGCTTGAAGGCCTACTGGTATTGCTAGGAAGGTTAAATTTTAGTTGAGATGGTGTCGTCGGGATTAAGTGGATTAGGGTGATGTGGGATCACACGCGGGTGTATGTTGGAAGTGCGCACTCAGTGACTTGAGGACTTTGAGGCGAATCTTAGCACGTTCGAGGACGAATGTTGGTTTTCAGAGGGGGAGGATGTAACGACCCGATCAGTCATTTTGAGAAATTAAGCCCCGTTTGGCGGCATAAGGTCTGTAACAACTTCGTAATATGAGTATTGACTTGCGTGCATGGTGGAATTCGGCTTTCAGATGGTTTAGAGTAAATTTAGAAAAGAAACCTTGTTTTGAAAGTTAGAACGGTAAAAAGTTGGCCGGAATTGGGCTCTTGGGAAAACGACCCCAGAATAGGCCGTGGATGATCTCAACAGCTTCATATGGTAATTTTGGACTTAGGTGCGCACCCGGATTCAGATTTGGAGGTCCGTAGAGTAAGTTGAGGCATTTCGGCGAAAGTTGAAGTTGGAAAATGAAGAAGTTTGACCCATAGTTGACTTTTGGGATATCGGGGTCGGAATGCGATTCTGAGAGTTGGAACAGCTCCGTTATATCATTTAGGACTTGTCTGCAAAATTTGGCGTCATTTCGCGTTGAATTGATAGGTTTTGGCATGAGATTCGTTATTTGAAGACTTGGAAGTTCATAAGTTTGATTTTTGGTTTGATTCGTCGTTTCGATGTTGTGTTATATGATTTGGGACTTCAACCGAGTCCGTGTTAGGTTATATGACTTTTGTGTGTGATTGGTTGAGGTACCGGGGCCTCGGGTGTGTTTCGGATGCTCAACGGGAAAATTTTGAAGTTAGAAGAAAATTGCAGCAGGCCTTCTGGTATTTCCGCTTCTGCGGCTTGGGAACCGCAGAAGCGGCTTGGTCATAGCAGGAGCGAAAAGTGGACGTTGGCTTGGGAACCACAGAAGCGGCGTGAGTTCCGCAGAAGCGAACTCGCTTCTGCGATGGGTGGACCGCAGAAGTGGTTGGTCGTTTAATTAAGAGAAACTGCAGAAGCGGTTGGTTTTCCGCAAAAGCGGGACCGCAAAAGCGGAAATCACTCGTATGAAATAGAATAATCCGAGGGTTTGTTTCAAAAGTTGGAAAATCAATTGGGAGCTCGGGAGAAAGCGATTTTGGGTGGATTTTGAAGAGAAGATTAGTGGGTAATGTTTCTTTAGCCTCATTTAGTTGTTTTCTATTAATATCTAGTTAAATTCACCATTAGAATTCGAATTCAAGGTCAAAATTGTGGAAAATTGGATGGAACTTCTTAGACTTAGTTATTGTGATTTGAGTTTGCATTTGACCTCCGATTTGGGATATTTTTATATGGTTGGAATTGTGAGAGTACGAGGGTTCTAAAAATGTGAAAATTATTTGATTCCGAGATATTGGCTGGAGGGGCATTTTGGTCATTTTACCTATTTTCACGCCCTAGCTTTACTTGTTTTTATGGAATCGGTTGTTTGCAATATTATTTACGATGTGTAATTGAATTGAATAGATTTGAGCCATTTGGAGTCGGATACTCATGGCAAGAACGTGGTTGCTAGCTGATTTTAGTATGTTCGAGGTAAGTATCTTGACTAACCTTGTGTGGGGGACTTCCCCTTAGGATTTGAGTCTTCTATGCTGATTGTATTCCTTGCACGCGACGTGACGAGTGCGTGTTCGGATTTATTTATGGTAAAAATTGATCCTTTAGGCTCTTAGATCCTTGTACTCACCGAATATAAAGTTGTACTTGAGCCGATTGGTGAAAAATTCGGTTTTACTTAAGTTGTTAACATTTAACTTTCTTTCTTATTTGCTTTATATTACTTGAAGCCTATTACTTGTGCTAGACTAGGAAAGCATGTCTATCTGACATAATTTCCTAATTGCTAAGTTGTTTAATCGTACTACGTGAAACATACTAGGCTAGTTCTATCTGCTACTCCATTTTTCCTACTTACCCCTTGGTTTGTTTCTGGCTGTGATTACACTTTTATTTTGGGACTACGGGATGGCATCCCGGGAGATCCTTTGATACTGGTACGAGAGCTGGACTTCGGGATGGTACCCCAGGAGATCCATTGGGCAGTTGAGGATAGGTCTACAGGACGGTATCCTGGGAGACCCTCATTGGTTTTTGAGATTGAGTTGTGGTTACCCTGTGTTTCTGCTTTATCCTGGTAGTTATTATTGTTTCGTTGATTTGCATTATTACACTGATGCGTTTATTATTCTTGTCAGATTTCCACCCTGTTTATTGTTGTTGTTGTGGTGCACGAGGTTTCTGCCGTGCGGTTATGGTTGAAAAGTTGCACGAGGTCTTTGTCATGCTATTGTTGTGTTGATGTTTTGCACATGCGGCGTAATAAGGTGGGATATGTTATATGCTTATATATGGGTTGCGCATGTGGCGGAATAAGGTGGGAACATTATTATGCACGTATGGCGAAATAAAGTGGTGCCTATTATATTATTTATTGCAAACGTAGTGAAATAAGGTGGGCTATGTCAGGGATTGATTGTAAAGAGTTGTGACGGCCTGTTGAGGCATTCCTATTTGTTTCTATTGTGATTGTGGTTTATTTACCTGTATGAATGTTACCGCATGGGAGTTGTGAGGGAACATCGTACGTGCGGTCCGTCCTCCTTTTCATGTTTGTTGGTTGGTAAAACTTTGTTAAAAACATTTGCACAAGCATACACGTAGCTGAGCACTCCTATTAGAGGTGAATTCCTACTGATTCTCTAAGGGTGGAGCTACGCCCTCGCTTATCCATTATATTGGGAGAGTGGCCCTAGTTTGCCAGTTAGTTATCGGTATGACCATGAGATTGATCGGGCACAAGATGCCAATTGTTAGATTTCAGATGTTGGGCCTTCACGAGTTGTGGTTTGTCCGAGACTTGGTGAAATTGTGGAAAGAGTGGGATAAGGCCTTCTGTGAACATCATTGTATGATATGAATTATTGACTTGTTTCTTTTCTTTGCTGTGTTGTGACCTTAGGATTTGGGTTGTGATTCTGCCGTCGTTTTGTATCATCGTTTATTATATTCTTGTTGTTAATTGTTATATTTATCCCTTATTGTGAATTGTAGCATTTTTGGTCATTCATGCATTCTTTACATATTCATATGTCATTACCATTATTCCTATGATTATACTGTTTAACGACCGGTAGGTGCCTTGACTGTTCCTCGTCACTACCCTACCGAGGTTAGTCTTGGTACTTACTGGGCACCGCCGTGGTGTGCTCATAGTACTCTTCTACATATTTTTGTTGTGCAGATACATGTACTCTCGTTCAGTTATATCAGCCTTGGAAGGAGGCGTATTGGTAGAGACTTCAAGGTATATCTGCTACGTTCGCAGACCGAGGAGTCCCTTTCTAGCTTTTTTGTAATAAGTATATTTCTTCCAGTATTTTCTCCTTTGTATAGATATTCTTGAGTCACAGCCTCTTATGTATCCCTTAGCTTGTGATTTGTGAGTTTCCGGGTTTTGGGGAGTTTTGTTAGCTTTGAGGATTGTTGTGGTATGTGCCGAGCGGCACCTTAAACCCTGTTTATTTTACCAGTTTAGTTTTATTTATTTTCTTCCGCAAATTTTGGTTATCTTCCGCATTGTTAGGCTTACCTAGTCATAGGGATTATGTGTCATCACGACATGTTCATGGAGGGTGAACTGGGGTCGTGACAAGTTTAGAAGAATTTTAGATGTTATTATTCATTGTTGTTATTAGGCTTAACTAGTCCTTAAGACTAGGTGTCATCACGAAACCCGACGGAGGGGAAAATTAGGTTGTGACATCTTATGCTTTAGTTTAATTTCGTGATTCAAATAGGTAATCGGAAGATCCTCTTGATTTGTTAATTGAACTAGAAAATAGGAAAATATTCGTGAGAAGTTGCCATTTAGATATTAACAACCATTTTATTGTTGCAATTGTTTGCCATGGTTTAATTGGTTTAATTACTGAAACTAACGTTTAATCGAAAGGGGAATATTAACTTCAAGTGTAATCTGATTTTCAATTGAATTCGTGAGAATTAACCATATTTTAGAGTGAATTAACTCAACAATTGAATCCCGAGTTAGTTATCGTGCACCTATCTAGTCAAATACCCTTATTTCTCCCATTGTTATTTCTTCGTGCTCATCTGTTGTCTCTTGTGATCAACTCTTAAGTGCTTAATTTTTAGTAGTTAATCGTAGTAATAGTGATAACATCAAGTGTGCATTTTCCTGGATAGTAATCAACTCAAAATTATTCGAATATTATTTAAATCCAATCCTTGTGGAAACGATAATTGAACTATATTATCTTTGACTAGCGATCGTAGTTGGTCGAAAAACTTCTTTAGGTCTGCTATGTGATCCGAACTCTTCTTATACTTGATTATCACATCATCCATGTACACCTCTATCTCTTGTGTATCACATCATGGAAAAGCGTAGCCATGGCCCTCATGTAGGTTTCCCCGGCATTATTTAAACCAAATTGCATCATTTTGTAACAATATATTTCCCGTGGCGTGATGAAAGCTGTCTTTTTGGCGTCCTCTTCGTCCATCCAAATTTGGTGTTATCGTGCTAAGCAATCCACAAAGGATTGGAGTTCATGCTTGGCGCAGTTGTCAATCAGTATGTGTATGTTGGGCAACAGAAAATCATTCTTAGGACTTGCTCTATTCAAATCTCGATAATCGACACACACCCTGATTTTCCCATCCTTCTTTTGGATCGGTATAATGTTGGCTGTCCAAGTTGGAAAGTCGACCATCCGAAGGACCTAGGCTTTTATATGCTTGGTAACCTCTTCCTTTATCTTTATACTCATATCTATCTTGAATTTCATGCGTTTTTGCTTTACCAGTGGACACATACAGTTATAGGTAGCTTGTGAGCCACTATGGATGTGCTTAACCCCGTCATGGCATCGTAGGAACATGTGAAAGTATAATTATATTCCCTTAGAAACTTGATGTACTCGTCCTTCTCTGATGGTGATAGATGAATGCTAATGCGAGTTTCTTTGACCGTTTCAGAATCCCCTAAGTTAACTGCTTCAGTTTCTTCCAGATTGGACTTTTGGCTTGTTCACAAATTTCTTTACCTTTTTGACACTTTCCTCACGTATTATATCATCTTCCCACTCTTTCGAATGTATTTACTTATATTGCATTATTTCATTACATGTCACAGTCCTAGGTTCATCAAGATATGTAATAATTATGCTGAAAAAGAATGTAGAATGATAATAATATGAATAAACAAAAATCAATGATATATTAATTAAAACTTAAAACTTTCAAACAAGTACAACTTGATGTCTCGGGTAATTATTTCAGAATAAAATACTGAAAATGTCTTAAATGCCAAAAATAATTTTAAAAGAATCATGCTAGTTCTGCCAGGACTACCCAGGTACTCGACGAGCCCGGGATGGTGCATCAGTCCAGTTCCCAAGGACAGTTCTTTCTCCCACTTTTTGAATGGTAAGGTCTTCTTCTTCCCCCTCCAAGATTACATTGAAGTCCATATTTTTTCATTTAGAAATAACTTCCTCATACCATCCAAAACCTCGTCTTCCTCGGACCCCCAAATCACATCAGTCTGGCAGAATGTCTGGTGCATCGGTGGTATGGTTTGTTCCAATGGATAGTAAAAGTCATGCCATGGTGGTATCCAATCATTATATTCTTGCATAGTGTATTCATATCCGATACCAAAGGTTATGCCATGATATTATGGTCGTATTGGTTCTATGATCCCTTGAAGCTTTAGACCAAGTCCCTTTTCTGGTTCATACCTTAACCACATCAGTATGCTCTCTATCTTGTTGCTCCACCAACGCCTATTCTCGGTTGTATTAATCCACTTAATGATGAGGTATGTTTCTCCTCCAAATTTCCTCCTGATCTGGATAGCTGGCATAGTCTGGTTGGTGTAGATAAGATTACTTCCATCTCCAGGAATAATAACCTCTTGGTGATTCCACTCAAACTTCATAGCCTTATGTAGAGTAGAAGCGACTGCCCCAGCTGCATGTATCTGTGGTCATCCCAGTAATAAGTTATAAGTTGAGGATATATCTAACACCTAGAACTCAACCTCGAACCAAGTCAGACCTATCTGCAGATTCAGGTTGATCTCTCCAATAGTGGCTCTCTGAGACCCATCAAATGACTTTACATTCATACTTACCATCTGTATCTCATGCAAGCCTATATCTATTTTTTTCAAAGTAGTCAGTGGGCATATGCTTAGACTTGAACCCTCATCTTGTGACGACCCGGCCCGTCGTCACGTAATTTACTGCCCGTTTTCCCTTTATTGTGTTGCTTCATGTTTCTACATCAGTAATAGAGTCTATCGGGTGTAATTGAATAGGTTCTGGTTGAAAATAAGGCATATAGCCTCTTAGAAGGGAGTTTGTTTCAGAAAAGTCAACTGGAAGTTGACTATGTGGTTAGAGGGCTCAGATGTGAATTCCGGTGGTTTGGTTAGCTTCGGGAGGTGATTTATGACTTAGGGGAGCGATCGGAATTGAATTTGGAGGTCCGGTGTAGAAATAGGCTTGAATTGGCGAAGTTGGAATTTTGGCGAAATCCGGTTGATAGGTGAGATTTTGATCCGGG
>MU685792.1:0-24809 GCA_026770625.1 Nicotiana glauca | reverse complement strand
CCTATAAGCCTTGCCTTGGGACCTTAAGTTCCCTCTGAACTTGGACATTTGAGGGCTAGCCCTTCCACACTGCACTATAATCTAATTCTGCAATTTATTTGGGGTGTAAGCACTGCCCGGAGTCCCCTTGAGGCTCTTGGGAACTTTGACACATCCCAAATAAGAGAAAGGCTTTGGAAATCTGATCATGGAACTTGGTTTATCTCATATTGTTAGACCTTCAGTCTGAATTAGGCTGTTTGGTTAAGCTTAATTTTCCGATGTAATTTTACTTTTTCTGATTCATTTTTGTCTGAAATATCTTGTAATAACTTATGGGGTTATAGTAAAAAGGGGAGGGTCATTCATATTTGCATATGGGTAGACATCATGTTTTAGGTATTTATCGCTGCAATCACAGCCTGCTCTTTTGCTTATGCATTTCACATAGAAATCTTGTCTATAAGTTATGCATTATTGTAGAAATCATGTCTATAAGTTATGCATTACATGTAGAAATCCTGCCGATAAGTTGTTTCATTATTGCATTAGAAATCTTGCCTATAAGTTATGCATTACATGTAGAAATCCTGCCTATAAGTTGTTTCATTACTGCACTATAAACCATGCCTATAAGTTCTGCATATATAAATCATTATTGTAAGTTTTCTGCACTTCTGCATATATAGCTGTGATTAGGAAAACAGTCTCTAGGTTAAAATAATAACAAGTTGCATCCTAGATACCATGCCTATAGGATTCCTGCATCTCGGTATTCATTTTAAAATCAATAACGCTTAGAAATTATGCCTATAGGAGCAGCCGTTTGAATCTAATTCGTCTAGTTCATCTATAAGTCTAAAATCATTAGTAATGTTGTTTAATATCTGTAGAATTTAGTTGGTTCTAAAATTGGTAATCCTTCTTTACAAATAAGTAACCCCTTCTTTAAAAAATCAGTATAATTCCACCTAGGCACAGTAGGTAATTGATTAATTGTGTCAGCCCTTGATAAACTACAACAAGACAAGGCCTAATTCGGACTTTTCATCTAAGAAATATGTGATGGAGCAGTCTATCCTAACACTAAATTTAATTCAGACTAAAACCAATGTAAGTCATGCTAAACAATTTGCTGCTTTAAATGAGAAGGCCTGCTTGAGCCTTTTAAACTGCTATGTGTTTCCCCTAACTGCTTTATGTGTTTTGTTTGTCGCATTAGAATTTTATCCTTTCAAACTCTGGAAAGCCCCAATCTCCTTCCCTTTTAGGATTAGTAGTCCCAAATACCTCCAGGACTGATAGGATTGGGATGGGTAATGGCATGCAATAAGTAACGATACTATTTCGTGTTTTAATACCTTAACGGGGTGGGAAAGGGTTGATATGGATATGATGACCACGCAATAACACCACATGTATAAACGGTTATCGGGTGTTGTGTGGGATGATCCATATTATTTATAAACTTAGGACCCCTTCCTTTTACTTGTTTATTTTTTAGAATTTTGAAAAACTATTCAATTTCAGCTTCTTTTACTCCAATTACTTGCATCAATTATGTGAAAACCCCTCCCTTTTACTTAGTTATTTTCATAACTTTAAAAACTGCTTCCTTCCCAAATTTCGGCTTCTTTAACTTCTTTTACTTCAATTGCTTGCAACCGTTATGTGAAAACTATCTCGTAATGGCAATTCTTGCTGGTTCACTTGTCATTTGCACTTGAATTCATAGTTATAGCATGGTCGGGAACCACACTAGTGGATCTTGAGGGGTGCCTAACACCTTCCCCTCGAGATAATTTCAAGCCCTTACCCCAATCTCTGGTTTTCTAAATCAAATTTCTTCTTAGTGTCCTAATGTACTTAATCATTTGGTGGCGACTCTTAAATTGCAAACCCAATTTCCAAAAGGAAATGAGTTGTCCGCCCAAATGTCATAAACCCGATTTAACGAGAAAAAGGGGGCATCGACAGCATGGCGTCTCTGCTGGGGACTTTCTTTAGGTTTTTTCCATTTCATGTTACTTGTGACTTTACTGCTTCTTGATTGCCTTTATTTTAATGTCTTTATCTCTTTTCTACTACAAAACTGACTTGGCTTTTTTTTTCTTTTCTTTAATGCTTTTTTTCCTTTAATGTTGTTGTAATTATGAGCAATTATCGTAATTATTACCTTATGAACGTGCCAATACATGTCAACTTGTTTAATTCTTGTAACTGCATATTCAATATCATATCCACTCGTGTCAAACAAAATATCATAGCAACGCTTATAATGAGTGGTTGTGCCCTTCCGATATTATCACCCCCTAAATTTGGCAAAGGCGTATTTGCGGTAAAACCAATCGATCAACGGTGTAGTCGACGGTTTCATTCCTTTCCCTCTTGAGTTGTCCACTCAAGGGTACCGCTCTAACACCCCATAGAAACCTTACTATGTTCAATTGTGCATGCATCATGGTCAAACCTAGCCAAGTTAGTTATGTTGTCCGCATAATGACTCTTTAAGATATCCTTATCCAAAGTCCACTAGGTTTTCCTGGAACCCAAACGGACACTACCACGTCTGCGCATTTATTTGGAGATCTAAATGTTTCTTATGCTAATTATTGATATTTAAATACTCGGGTCTGGCGGGGGTAAGCGCCTAACACTTTGTTTTGCAGAAAATAAGGCACGAAGTCCCCAGATTCAGCATGGTTACCAACATCCACCCAAGGTTGCTAAGCTGGTGGGAAGACCTTCACTCCAGTGATCAAACTCTCATCTGCAAATATTTGGGAAATTTGCCTTCTCTTCTGGAAATCCAACCCAACAACAAAATCGTAGAGGCTACAACCCTGTTCTGGGATGGCGACAGATCTGTATTCCGCTTCGGGGACCTTGAAATGACACCTTTGCTAGAGGAAATAAGAGGGCTAGTTGGTATCCCATGGGAGACTTCGGGTTTGCTTATGTTGGAAAATCGCAAGGGTAGGAGTTTTCTCAAAATGATGGGACTGAAGAAGAACCCAGACTTGACCTGCTTGAAGGATTCCTACATTCCTTTCGACTATCTGTACGCGAGGTACGGCCATAGCATGTCCTACCGCACTTACCCGGAGGAATTCGCCCTCACATCATTGGGGCATATCCACAAAAGGGTCTTTGTCTTTATGTTCTTCTTTTTATGATAGTATTTCCTATTAAGAAGGCTAGGATCCATACCAGACTAGCCATGGTCACCAAAACCTTAATGGAAGGAATTGGCAGGCAGACTTTTAGCATAGTACTTATGATCGTTGTAGAGATATACCGAGCCTTGAAGAACTGTCAACGAGGGGCCAAACACTTTGAGGGTTGTAACTTACTACTCCAACTCTGCCTCATGGAGCATCTCCAAAAGGGTGAATATAGACAAGAGATTTTGCGTAGGGATTAAGACGATCATATCGCCTTCCATCAGCCAAGGCAAATGAACTATATACCTAACAAGTTTGCTCAATAAGAAGATGCTTAAGGGTGGGCAGAGTTGTTCGAAAATCTGAAAGAGGACCAAGTACAATGGATGTTCGAATGGTTTTCTACTGAAGAGTTGATTATCCAATCTCGGGGTGCACCGTTTCTTATACTCATTGGTCTGAGAGGAACTTATACTTATGACCCTCTCCGAGTCATGAGGCAGGTAGGAAGAAAGGAGGTTATACCAAGGGTCGACAAAACGAGTCACTTCAGGGCTGATTTTTAGGATGACGATAGCCCTTACAAGTGCCAAACCCAACACATGTGGCACTGCAAAATCATCATGGGAAGAGACACAATTGAACAGATAGGTACCATGCTGGTTATACTCCATACTATCCAAGCTGGTTGGAAGATGATCATAATGTGTTAGGACAACCCGGGATTGTTCGAGGTCACAGGATCATCGACGAAAAGGCTAAAATATAGTTTAAGTACAACCAATTGCGCAAGAGGGTTCGGGAATGCGAAAGTGAGCACCAGGAAATGCAAGAAGCCCATCAAAAGCTGATTGAAGAATAGAAAGACATGGCTATCAACGCCAACAAGTGACTAGGGTATTTGGAGAAGGGTTTAGTTGAGCTAGAAAGGAAGTTCATCTAGAGGATGGAAAACTGTCAGAATGCTGAGGGAAACAAAGGAGGACACTTGGATAGAGCCTACTTGCTACTGGGACTACGTGAGCTGGTGAAGCTGTTCGATGGAGCTAAAGATGTCGAGTCTGGGAAGGTCCTTCGAGGACCAAATAGATAGGATTCTTGTTTTTTTTTGCTTTAAATGTAATAAGGCCAATGTCCATTAGTAACATTTTATCTTCTACTATTTTAGTGTCATTTTGGAATTCATTTTATTTTTCTATCAATAAAATGAGGCATTTAGCATTCTAAGTTCTCCAAATTTACTTGTTGCTAGGCCTACCTCGGGCACAACGAGGTCCCCAAAATTAGGACACGCTTTATATTTCCTGCACTACGTGTTTAAATATCGCAACATTTTTCCTTATAATCCTTACTAATTTGTTACCTTTTTGTTTTACTTTTGTTTTATTCCCCTCCCCCAAAGATTAGTTCGTGCACTTTGACATCGTCATCATACTCCACAAGATCCAAGGGCCCTCCACCTACTCCTCCTTCTAGTCCCGTCAGAAACCGGAACAAGGGGAAAATGGAAGATTTGTGCAACATCAGAAAGGAAAACCATGTTGAACGGGCAGAGGTTAATCAGGGTATTCAGGTTTCCAAGGAAAGGGCCTCCCAGCTCGAGCAAAAGTTGTTGAAATTTCAGGAAGAACTGGACCAAGTTCAGAACTTGGCAAGCTTGTCGTTCTCCCTCACCACCCCAGATGTCAACTTTCCCAACACTCAAAATGCCAAACCTCCACAAAACATCTCGAAACTATAAAACCAACCGGCTCCCCATCATCACTGCAACATATGCCACACTTCAAACAACACCCCGCTGCTCACCCCTGAACCACTAAACTCCACAAATAATCATCTCCACACTCACCACAACACCCCCATCTATGTGGAAACCATACCACACCCCATTCAACCCGGCTCGAGCATACCTGAGTCTGATGATAAAGACTCTCTTATTACGAATCTGGACGTAGAACTCAAGAAGCTGACTAGCCGAGTTCAGGGTGTTGAAGGAAGCAAGGGTATCGAGGGACTGAATTACGAAGACCTTTGCATTCAACCAGATATCGAACTACCCGACGAGTACAAACCTCCCAAGTTTGAGATGTTCGATGGCACCGGGGATCCCATAGTTAATTTGAGGATATACTGCAACAAGCTGGTCGGAGTAGGAAAGGATGAAAAGATTCGCGTGAAGATTTTTATGAGAAGTCTGAAAAGAGATGCTCTGTCTTGGTACATTATCCAAGACCTGAAGAAGTGGACAAATTGGGTAAGTATGGCGTCCACTTTCATGGACAGGTTCAGATTCAACACGGAGAATGCGCTAGATGTATTCTACATCTACAACTTAAAGAAGAAACCTACGGAGAGATTCCACGAGTATGCTACTCGTAGGAGATCAAAAGATGCTAAGGTCAGGCCGGCTTTAGAAGAAGAACAAATGAACAGGTTTTTTGTCTGGGCTCAAGACCCACAGTACTACGAAAGGTTGATGTTGATTGAAGGCCAGAAAATTTCTGACATCATCAAGCTAGGGGAAAGGATCGAAGAAGGTATTAAAAGTGGTATGGTCATAAACCTTGAGGCTTTGCAGGACACCAACAAGGCTCTACAGTCTGGTAGCACGCCAAGAAAAGGGACGTAAGCACTGTGATGGTTGCACAGAGAACAAATCCCTAATAAAATACCAAACCTACCCAATGTCCCCTATCACATATCAGCCTACCCCAAATTACCAAGCATCATTGCCTTCTTACCAAGCTCCATCATCTACTTACCAATCGCCTCCACCACCCGCATATCAGCCTACTTCACCCAAACACTCCCAACCCGCACACATCTACCAAGCCTATAACACCCAACAAGCCCACTATAAATCACCTCCCCTTCACCAAAATTTCCCTAGACCCCGACTAAACTTCTACCGCAGACCTCCTAAACAATACACTGCCATTGCCGAACCTATCAACCAGTTGTATGAAAGGCTCAAAGCTACTGGTGACGTCACCTCTATCCCTGCCATAAACCCCAAAAACCCCTCCCGGTGGGTAAACCCAAATAAACCCCGTGCATACCATTCCGGCATAAAGGGGCATACCATTTATGAGTGTCTCTCTCTGAAGGATAAAATCCAAGCTTTGATTGACAACAAGATCATCGTGGCAAAGGAGCCTTCTTCGAATGTCCGTAACAACCCTCTACCAGACCACAAGGGTGGAGGTGTTCACATGATTGAGGTAGAAGATGATTGGGACCACGAGGGGTCGATCGGGTTGATAGCAGAAGGTGACGAGCCGAAGAAAACGATAGTCACCCTTAACCCGATTGAGGTCCAGATGCAGCTTTCTGAGGACATCGAGGTGAACATATCTGTACCACTAGATCTTAAAACACCATCCTCCGAAAAGACGCCAACACCAATCGAGGTTAAGTTTGGGTCCCTAAAGGCACCGGTACCATTTGAGGTTGCTGTATTACCTCCCAAAGCAAGGGTGCCCATTCCGATAGCAATGATAACCATAACACCGTTCCACCCAAAATCTGTACCATGGGATTACACAGCCAAAGCAAGGAGGAAAGGGAAAACCAAATCCGGAGATGCAAGTACAACACAGGGTATCACAAGAACCAGCAGGTTTTATACCCCAGAGCATTTGGCTGAGTCGAGTAGACAAGCCTCTGGTCGGCCGACCATCACTGAAACTGGGCCCGAAGACCTCTGGAGGAAGATACAAGCTAAATAGTATTTAGTCATTGATCAGTTGAACAAAACGCCAGCACGGATCTCTATCTTGGCTCTGCTACAAAGCTCTGATGCACATAAGAATGCCTTATTGAAGGTGCTGAGCGAGGCATATGTACCCAGCAACATCACTGGAGGAAAAATGGGAAACATGGTAGGGCAGGTATTGGAGAGTCACAACATCACTTTCCATGAAGATGAGCTTCCACCGGAAGGGCTGAGCCACAAAAAGGCGTTGCACATCACTCTGCAATGCGAGGATTATTTCATCACCAGGGTTCTGATCGATGGAGGGTCCAGCCTCAATATTTTCCCGTTGGTGACACTCAGAACATTAGGGAAAGGTCTTCACGAGATCAAAGATGGGGCCATCAACGTTAAAGCCTTCGATGGCTCCCAAAGGTCCATTATCGGGGAAACTAGCTTGCGTTTACAAATGGGACCTACTTGGTTCGATGTTGACTTTCAAGTGATTGACGTGCCAGCGTCTTACAACTTGCTATTGGGACGACCACAGATTTATGCCGCTGGGGCTGTAGCATCAAACCTACATCAGGCAGTGAAGTTTGAGTGGAATCACCAAGAGGTGATTATTCATGGCGATGGTAGCAATCCCATATACAGTCGCCAGACCATTCCAGCAATCGGAGGAAGAAGAAAGATCGGCAGAGAAACCTACCAACGCATTGAGCGAGTCAACATCGTATACAAGAATAAATGGTAGGACAACAAAATTGAAAGCATACTAAATTGGAGCGGGTATGAGCCAGGCAAAGGACTCGGCAAGAATCTCCAAGGGATCGCTAAGCCTATCAAACTGAAGAAATATGGTACCACTTTTGGTTTGGGATATGAGTACACCTGGGAGGAATTCAACCACTGGTCGCCACCTTGGCGCGGTCCTTATTACCTGTTGGAACAGCTGATACCTCACTTGGAGCAGACTTTTCAACCAGCCGATGTCATATATGGGTCGAAAGAAGAGGAAGCACTGGCAGTAATGAGGAGTTTGTTTTTGGAAGATGATAGCATGGACTGTTGCATCATCTTCGAGGAGGAGGGGGAGGAAGGCCCTTCCATACAAATCGTGAGACGAGGAGAGCGCCTCAACAATTGGTCCATCATAACCACCAAAGCCCAGCGTGCCTCGGGGTAGCAAGGCTGAACAAAGCACCACGCACTAGTTTATTTTCCTTTCACATTTTTATTTTTCACAAAAAAGAGCTCTGATGTTCAAAACATTTATGGAATTTATTAAAAGTATTTCAGTTTCTTATAAATCTTACGCTTATTATTTGTCATTACTTTACTCAAATAGCATTACCATTACTTATGTTGATGAACCAATGACTGTGACATGTAACGAGACAACGTAACAAACGGACATAGATTCAGAGGAAGATGATATACCAGAAGAGATTGTTAAGGAAGTTGAGAATTTCATAAATAGGCCTAAGTCCAACTTGGACGAGGCTGAGATTCTCAACCTGGGAGATGCAGAAAACATCAAGAAAACACGAATCAATGTCCATTTGTCGCCGTCAGAAAAGAAAGAATATACAGAGTTCCTAAGAGAGTATGAAGACATATTTGCTTGGTCATACGACGACATGACTGGTCTAAGCACATCCATTGTGGCTCACAAATTGCCGACTGATCCGGCCTGTCCGCCAGTGAAGCAGAAGCTTAGAAAGTTCAAGCCAGATATGAGTCTAAAAATCAAGGAAGAAGTCACTAAGCAGGTCAAATCTAAGGTTCTCGGGATAGTAGAGTATCCGACATGGTTAGCTAATATTGTTCCAGTACCAAAGAAGGACGGGAAATTTAGAGTGTGTGTCGACACCGGGACCTTAACCGGGCCAGTCCCAAAGATGACTTCCCTTTGCCAAACATACACATCTTGATTGACAACTGCGCCAAGCATGAGCTACAGTTATTCATTGGTTATTTTGTTGGATACCACCAAATATGGATGGATGAAGAAGATGCTGAGAAAATGGCCTTTACTACACCATGGGGGATGTACTGCTACAAGATGATGTCATTCGGGTTAAAGAATATAGGGGCCACACACATGAGGGCCATGACTACCATTTTCCATATACACAAGGAGATCGAAGTATATGTAGATGATTTCATCATCAAGTTCAAGAAAGCCATCGATCACATGGAAGATTTGAGGAAATTCTTTAATAGACTGAGAAGATACAACCTGAAATTGAATCCCGCAAAATATGTATTTGGGGTTCCAGCTGGGAAATTGCTTGGGTTCATGTGAGTCGCCGAGGGATGGAATTGGATCCATCAAAGGTCAAAGCTATTCAAGAATTACCACGGCCAAAGAACAAGAAAGAAGTAATGAGTTTCTTGGGGAGACTTAACTACATCAACCGGTTCATAGCACAGTCTACTGTCATTTGTGAGCCAATCTTTAAGATGCTGAAGAAGGATGCCGCTACCAAATGGATAGATACTGCCAAAAGGCCTTCGACATAATCAAGGAGTACTTGTCAACACCGCCAATTTTGGTCCTGCCCGAGCTAGGTAGACCCCTGTTACTCTACCTTGCGGTACTAGATGGACCATTTGGTTGTGTTCTAGGTAGCATAATGAAACAGGGAGAAAAGAGCAGGCCATCTATTATCTCAGCAAGAAGTTCACCCCGTATGAGGCCCGATATTCTTTGTTGGAACGCACATGTTGTGCCCTGACTTGGGTAGCTCAGAAATCGAGGCACTATTTCTATGCTTACACCACGTATCTCATATCAAGAATGGGCCTATTAAAGTACATCTTTCAGAAGCCCATGCCCACTGGCAAGCTAGCCAAGTGGCAAATCCTACTGAGTGAGTTTGACATTATCTACGTAACTAATAAAGTAATCAAAGGGCAGGCATTAGCAGATCACGTCACAGAGAACCCTGTGGATGGAGAATACAAGCCCTTAAAGATGTATTTTCCTAATGAGAAGGTATCATTTGTAGGAGAAGACATTGCAGAATTCTATGACGGTTGGAGAATGTTTTTTGATGGAGCATCGAATTTCAAAGGAGTTGGCATAGGAGCAGTCCTAATATCATAAATTGGCCAGCATTATCCGGTGTCTGCTAAACTCATATTCATGTGCACCAACAACATGGCCGAGTACGAAGCCTGCATCTTGGGACTCAAGATGTCCATTGACATAAACATCCAAGAGTTGCTAGTGATTAGGGATTTAGACATACTTATACATGAGGTCCGAGAATAATGGACAACCAAGAACTCCAAGATACTCCCATACCTGCATCATGTATAGGAGTTGAGGAAGAGGTTCACAAAGACAGAATTCTGGCATGTTCCCAGAGTCCAGAATGAGTTTGCCGATGCATTGGCGACCCTATCATCTATGATTTAGCATCCAGATAAGAAATTCATAGACCCTATTCTAGTGAAGATTCATGATCAGCCAGCTTACTGTGCTCGTTTCAAGGAAAAAGTAGATGGAAAGCCTTGATTTCACGACATCAAGGAATTTTTAGCCAAACGAGAATATCTAGAACTTGCAAATGCTACTCAGAAATGCAAACTTCAAAGATTGTCTAATAATTTCTTCCACAATGGGGGAATCCTGTATAGGAGGACTCCGGATTTGGGTTTGCTAAGGTGTGTTGATGCGAAGGAGGCATCTAAACTGCTAGAGGAAATTCATGCCGGGACATGTGGTCCACATATGAATAGTTTTGTCTTAGCCAAGAAGATACTCCGGGCTGGTTATTTCTGGATGACTATGGAAATGGACTGCATCCAGTATGTTTGAAAGTGCCATCACTGTCAGATACATTCAGACATGATAGAGGTGCCTCCAAAGGAGCTTATTGTAACAAGTTATCCATGGCCGTTCGACGCTTGGGGAATGGATGTTATCAGACCTATCAAGCCCGCCGCATCAAACGGGCACATATTCATTCTAGTGGTAATTTATTATCTCACCAAATGGGTTGAAGTAGCATCTTACAAAGCAGTGACTGAGAAAGTCGTGGCAAACTTTGTCTGCGGTCGCATTATTTGTCGGTTCGGGATTCTAGAATCAATCATCACTGATAATGGTTCTAATCTCAATAGTGATTTTATGAAGGCCATGTGTGAAACTTTCAAGACCAAACACAAGAATTCTACAGCTTACAGATCTCAAATGAATGGAGCCGAAGAAGCCGCCAATAAGAATATCAAGAAGATACTAAGGAAAATGATAGAAAAACATAAGCAGTGGCATGAGAAGTTATCATTTGCTTTGTTGGGATACCGCACCACAGTTCACACATCAACCAGGGCAACTCCCTATATGTTGGTTTATGGTACATAGACGGTCATTCCCGCCGAGGTAGAAATTCCTTCCTTGAGGATCATACAGGAAGTAGAACTCAACGATGCAGAATGGGTAAAGAGTCATTACGAGCAGTTAGCTCTTATAGATGGAAAAAAAATTAATGCAGTTTGCCACAGTTAGCTTTATCAAAACAGAATGACCAGAGCCTTCAACAAGAGAGTCAGACCAAGACAATTCACACTGGGGTAGCTAGTGTTAAAGAAGATTTTCCCGCATCAGGATGAGGCCAAAGGGAAATTCTCTCCCAACTAGCAGGGTCCATACCTGGTTCACCGGGTTCTAATAGGAGGAGCCCTCATACTCACAGAAACGGACGGACAAGTTTGGCCGAAGCCCATCAGTTCAGACGCAGTGAAGTGATACTATGTGTAACCATTTATGATTATGATTTAATTTGAACTACGTCTGACCTGATTCCTGTTTAAGAGGGGATACGTAGGTAGCCTTATGGGTTCGGTTACAATTCAATAAAATTTTCATTTCCCCCCGCAATTTGAAACTATGACAGAATTTTGAGGAAGACCCTCAAAATACTGAAGTAACTTCAGCCGATCATCGCAAGCAGCCGTCAGAAGTATCAACCCAGCAAACTGGGGTAGAATTTTGAGGAGGACCCTCAAAATTCTGGAGCAAGAGAGGTTGCAATGTCTTGAACCGCGTCACAGTCGCCGGTTTATCTAAAAAAACTATTTTTCAATTATGTATTTATGTTACATTTTTACTAAATCACACATGTCTATTATCAAAATTGCTTTGTTTTGCGACGCTACCCCAATGATGCATAACATCGCTGAAAACAGAGACAAGCAGGACAAGCAAAGTCCACGGGGAATACGAACAAACCTTTCCCCTCTACAAAACTCCTGATTTTTCTTTGGATTCAGGCACAAAGTTGTAAATCATCTAATACATTTATACACTAATACTTTCGAGAATACGACCCTCAGAACCATCACCTATTCACATTTGCTATCTGCACACAACATCCCTAGTAGCCACAATATCACAATCAGTTATCAGCTATCAAGCCATCGGCTAAGAGATTTTACTACTGTTCACCTTTTAATTTTCTGCATTGCATAAGGCTACCTTTATGACTTCCGAGGTTAAGCTATACCTCCATCTGCATTTACGCATTACATAAGGCTACCTTTCTGCTTTCCGAGACTAAGCTCTATCTCCGTCTGCATTTCTGCATTGCATAAGGCTACCTTTCTGCCTTCCGAGACTAGGCTCTGTCTCCATCTGCATTTTTCTACATTGCATAAGGCAACCTTTCTGCCTTCCGAGGTTAAGCTCTACCTCCATCTGCATTTCTACATTGCATAAGGCTACCTTTCTACCTTTCGAGACTAGGCTCTGTCTCCATCTGCATTTTTCTGCATTGCATAAGGCTACCTTTCTGCCTTCCGAGACTAGGCTCTACCTCCATCTGCATGGCTGAAATATCGCCACTTTATTTTTCTTGCATGGCCGAAATATCACCACCATTATTTACATCTGCATGGCTGAAATATTGCCACCATTACTTACATCTTGCATCGGCTAAAATATCGCCACCGTTTACATCTTGCATGGATGAAAGATCGCCACCTTTACTTACATCTGTATGGCTGAAATATCGCCACCTTATTTACATCTTCCATCGGCTGAAATATCGCCACCTTTACTTCCATCTGCATGGCTGAAATATCGCCACCTTTTACATCTTGCGCTGACTGAAAGATCGCCACTCTTTATTTACATTTCCGCATCGGCTGAAAGATCGCCACCTTTTGCA
Source organism: Nicotiana glauca (assembly GCA_026770625.1). Lineage (NCBI taxonomy): Eukaryota > Viridiplantae > Streptophyta > Magnoliopsida > Solanales > Solanaceae > Nicotiana > Nicotiana glauca. The sequence goes on along the minus strand of MU685792.1, from coordinate 11,790 downwards.
TTTCATGGGCTGAAAGATCGTTGCCTTTCGCATTTCATGGGCTAAAATATCTCCAAATTCTTCGAAAGTGTCATTGTTCGGAGGCACCATTTTTATGGCCCGAGAACGTCATGTCATGGCCTAAAGACCCCATTTTATCTGCTGCATATCATTATTCAAAGGCATCATACTTCAGAGGCATCATTTTCATAGCCCGAGAACATCATTTCATAGCCTGCGAATCCTTTATTATACATTGCATGGCCCAGGACATCATGGTATGAGGACGTCATCCTAACCGTCTAAAGACAGCATTCATGGTCCAACGGGAACTTGCATCACATTTAAATTTATGCAATATATGTATGTTCACATTGCTCATTTGCAGGTAAACTTGCTAGCAACGGTCGTCTCAGCAGGAGCGATCCTGCTCCAGTTCCCACAGCCTACTAGACTTCAACCATCTTTCTCAAACTAAATATCACGTCCGTTTTCCAAAAATCTCCATCGACATTCCACCGATGGATCCCGAATTACATATGACCTGATTCCTGTAAGAACAGGGATATGTAGGTAGCTCAAGAATCAGAGCTCGATCAATCGCTTCAAACCATTCCGTTCGGTCAAAATTGACCATCATATCTTTACCCGACAACTCTTTCATCCTTCCCAGGTAAAAAGGGGCAGTTATTGATACCTAATTTTTTCCTATGTATTATTACATACAAAATGCTTTCAAAATAACATGTATATTCATGTGTAATCTTGCCCAAGAACTTTGGTATTTTTTCTAATTTTTAAAGATTTTTTAAATCCTTTTATTCTCCATTTTTAGCAGTACAAAATCAGTAATTATTCCCAAGATTATCATTTTGGTGAATAAATTATTTTATTCTCATATTTATATCAATATATAGTAAAGGTAATTTTGTATATTTTTTACGAATTTATTTGGTATTTTTAAAGATAAATTGCATATAATTGCAATTTTAGCTTACTTTAAGATTAATAGCATTTTTTATTATAAAAATTTCTCCCAATATTTTTAAATTAATATTTACATATTATTAATTAGTTCAGTACTTTTAATTTACTTTTAAAATCATTTCTACTATTTTGATAAAGTAAAAAGGGAAAAACTGGCTATTTAACATTTAGCCTCACTTATTTCAATTACAACCCATTTTACATTTCAATTTTAGCCCTTAAATTAACCCAATTCTACCTCAACTAAATAAGCCCAATTTATTTTTTACCCGGCCCCGACCAAATTAAAAAATTCGCCCGGTTCCTATTTTTTATCAAGGCCGTTGATCATTTTGATCTACGGCCATGAATCCCCCTTACCATTTTTAACCCCCAATGACCTACCCTAATCCCTCATTCTCACCTGGCCCGCCGCCTTGGAATCCCAAACTCTCTCGAATCCTCTCAACAGCTCTTGGAAACCCTAGCCTCCCCCTACCTTATTTCACCGGAATCCATAGCTTCTCAGGCCATGGATGGTCTGTACTCAACCCTCTCCACCATTAGACCTTGGCTGTTCGAGGTTTTGAAGGTTGACTTCGATGGTTCTCTTTTCAGATCTTCTTAGATCTGTAGTTCTATTGCCTCTCCAGCCATGCTCCGGCATACTCAAGCATTAGAAGCCTCATTCCTGACTGTTTCGACCCAGAATCTGATTTTTTCTTCCAAGCCTTTCTCGTTTCTAGGGTTTCTCCGAAACCCTAATCTGTTCGAGGTTCTTCTCTATTTATTTTCTTAGATCTATGGTATGTTTGTGTTCTACTGGGCCCCTAAAGTGTTTTCCCCAAATTTTCTTTTCAAAATCGTTTCTGCAAAAGTTTTCAAAAGATCTTTCTAATTCTATCTGATTCTTTCTTTATGTGTGTTTGTTGTGTTATGCTCGTATGGATTCTTTACTACGCATGTACTGTCTTTCTACTTTTCTTTTTCTATACATGTGCTCACACGTTAATCCGTATTATGTTTTCCTTACTCTTCTACTATATGTGTTTACCGTTGAGTTCTTGGATTTTTGTTTGCTTTACTAGACTCTATTCGTGTTCTTGCTAAATGGGTTTCATCTATTTTTGTTTAAGTTTGTATTACCTCTTTCTTCTGAACTTGTTTAAGTTTCAAGTTTTCTCAAACATGATCTCCACGACCTTGAATCTATTTTCTTTCTTTGTATCATGCCTGTTTGTTTCTCATAAGTCTTTGGAAAAGACTTATGAGCCTCTATCAAGTGGCTTTCCTTCTCATCTCTATTGTCTGATTCGATTTGAAACCCTAGTATTTAGGGTTTCCTTTGGCAATTTTGATTTTTGTGTTGGAGTTAGTGTTCAACTTTGGGACCCTAGACTCTCAGACTCACTATGAGTCTGCAAATTGAACATGTATCTCTTTGCTTATGATTCTGAACTTCTCTTTGATTAAACTTTTTACGTAATAACTTTAAAGTCTCTTCTTGATTCACATATTTGTGTGCTTTATTTATGAGCACTCTTCTTTCAAAAGGTTTTACCAACAAATTAATTGATTCTGAAATCCTCTAATGCGGTTTGATTGATTGTTACTGATTTTCCCTAATTGAATCCTCTTTACCTGTTCCTGACTTGGTCCATTTGAGTTAAGCCTCTAATTTTGATTTTTACTGGTTGTTTGATTGATTCCCTTTCCTATTTTTTACAAACCTTGTACCACTGGATTTTGCCTTAAACAGCCCATATGTATTTACCCTTCATTGTACTGCTTGGAAAATATTTTCGTAACTCTTTCCTTAATTGTCTTTTACCCGTTGGAAATTAGAATCCCTTAATTAAAGGGAGATTGATTTCAATGTTATTCCCTTACCTTTCTTACTCGTTTTCTGCACTATAAAAGGGACTACCCTTATGCACTTTTGAGACAACTTCGAGTTCAATACCTCGAACCTTTAGTTCAATACTTTTAACTTACTTACACACTTACAATACTGCTTTGAGTTTAATACTCTTACAACATTATGTTCTTTCTTTGATCTTTTGGAATTGTTTGCTTGCAACTTGGCTTTTCAAGACTATTGTTTTACTTGTTTGTTTTCCCTGAAACTGGTATGCTCTAATTTAACTTTCCTGCCTCACCCCTAAGTGTTTATTTACAGTTTTCTGCAATCCTGTTTACTCTGCATTTCATGTTCAGTGATTAATGTTAACTATGTATGTTCTTTCTCTTTACATCTGTTGTTTATTGTGAATTCCCCAAACCCCCACTCCCTTCTGTGTGTTTGAGTTAAGGTTCATGGCCTGGCAATAACCATATTCCTGCCCAGGTCTGAACCTGATCCTCAATGGATCCTAACTCCCAACTTTGGCTAACAAGCTGGTCAAGGGTGTGCCAACACTCTTAATTGTTGGGCACGACCACCACTCTGCCATAGCTTTCCCTAACTGCCCTCTATCCACTTACACTTACTCTTAGACTCTAAGTTTTGCCCCCTCCTATGAGCCCTACTTTGGGACCTTGAGTTGCCTCTGAACTTGGACATTTGAGGGCTGACCCTTCCACACTGCACTATAATCTAATTCTGTAATGTATTTGGGGTGTAAGCACTGCCCGGAGTCCCCTTGAGGCTCTTGGGAACTTTGACACATCCCAAATAAGAGAAAGGCTTTGGAAATCAGATCCTGGAAGTTGGTTTATCTCATATTGTTAGACCTTGAGTCTGAATTAGGCTGTTTGGTTGTAGCTTAATTTTCCGATATAATTTTACTTTTTCTGATTCATTTTGATCTGTAATATCTTGTAATAACTTATGGGGTTCTAGTAAAAAGGGGAGGGTCACTCATGTATGCATATGGTAGACATCATGCTTTAGGTATTTATCGCTGCAACCACAGCCTACTCTTTCTCTTATGCATTTCACATAGAAATCTTGTCTATAAGTTTTGCATTACATGTAGAAATCATATCTATAAGTTATGCATTACATGTAGAAATCCTGCATATAAGCTGTTTCATTATTGCATTAGAAATCTTGCCTATAAGTTATGCATTACATGCAGAAATCCTGACTATAAGTTATGCATTACATGTAGAAATCTTGTCTATAAGTTATGCATTACATGTAGAAATCCTACCTATAAGTTGTTTCATTACTGCATTAGAAACCATGCCTATAAGTTTTTACATATAGAAATCATGATTATAATTTTTGCACTTCTGCATATACAGCTGTCATTAGGCAAACAGTATCTAGGTTAAAATAATAACAAGTTGCATCCTAGATACCATGCCTGTAGGATTCCTGCATCTCGATAATCGTTTTAAAATCAATAACGCTTAGAAGTTATGCCTATAAGAGCATTCGTTTGAATCTAATTCGTATATTTCATCTATAAGTCTAAAATCAGTAGTAATGTTGTTTAATATCTACAGAATTTAGTTGGTTCTAAAATCAGTAACCCTTCTTTAAAAATCAGTAACCCCTTCTTTAAAAAATCAGTATACTTCCACCTAGGCAAGCAATAGGTAATTGATTAACTGTGTGAGTCCTTGATAAACTACAACCAAACAAGGTCTAATTCGGACTTCTTATCTGAGAAATATGTGATGGAGCTGTCTGTCCTAACGCTAAATTTAATTTAGACTAAAACAAGTATATGTAAGTCATGCTAAACAATTTGCTTCTTTAAATGAGGAGGCCTGCTTGAGCCTTTTAAACTGCTATGTGTTTCCCCTAACTACTTTATGTGTTTTGTTTGTCACATTAGAATTTTATCCTTTCAAACTCTGAAAAGCCCCAATCTCCTTCCCTTTTAGGACTAGTAGTCCCAAATGCCTCTGGGACTGATAGGATTGGGACGGGTAATGACATGCAATAAGTAATGCCTTCACGGGGTAGGAAAGGGTATATATGGATATGATGACCACGCAATAACACCACGTGTATAAACGGTTACCGGGTGTTGTGTGGGGTGATCCATATTATTTATAAACCTAGGACCCCTTCCCTTGTTTATTTTTTAGAATTTTGAAAAACTATTCAATTTCACCTTCTTTAGCCTCTTTTACTCCAATTACTTGCATCAATTATATGAAAACCCCTCCCTTTTACTTAGTTATTTTCAAAACTTTTAAAACTGCTTCCTTCCCAAATTTTAGCTTCTTTAACTTCTTTTACTTCAGTTGCTTGCAACCGTTATGTGAAAACTATCTCGCATTTGAAATTCTTGCTTGTTCACTTGCCATTTGTACTTGAAGTCACAATTATAGTATGGCCGGTAACCACACTAGTGGATCTTGAGGGGTGTCTAACACCTTCCCCTCGAGATAATTTCAAGCCCTTACCCCAATCTCTGGTTTTCTAAATCAAATTTCTTCTTAGTGTCCTAATGCACTTAATCATTAGGTGACGACTCTTCAATTGCAAACCTAATTCCCAAAAGGAAATGAGTTGCCCGTCCAAATGTCATAAACCCGATTTCGCGAGAAAAAGGGGGCATCGACAGCATGTCGAGTAGCAAGTAAGTCATTTCCAGCTTACCTTATTCATCATAGCCCATACCTTGACAATCCCATATCATCTTTCTCATCTTCCCCCCTGGCTCCATCAATCCTTGCTCTAGGTGCTCCAATCTCTTTGTCGAGTTATTTCTAGTTTCCTTCCATTAATTGATCGCTTCCATATCCACCTTATGCTGCTCCAGATGCTTAGCTTCATATTCGAACACTCACTTACGTAGCCTCTTGTACTTTATTTGTGCCTCAGGCACCTCGTCTATGATTCTGTCTTTCATATTGACCCTCGATTTGACATCCCTTATTATGTCGTCTTCCAACCATGAGAGGTAGTAGAACATATGACATGCGTGATACTTTTCTGGTTCAATATTCTCTCCATCCACGATGATCATTTGGTTCTACATGTGTTGGGCCTTAAATTTTAATGGGATAACATCTCCCTTGAAGTCTGCTTTATACTGAACCATGTTGGAAATGCGAGGTATGACTTTCTTCTTCCCAGCTTGCCTCATTATCCTTATAAGATGGTAAGGGTAGATTCCTCGCAACCCAATCAATACCAAATGAGTGGTTCCTTTGGACCTAATGATGAACTCACTAATAGGAAGCCACTCGAATATCCAATACACTTGCTCGTCTGTCAGATTATTAAAGAAATGAACCCAACCTACAGCATTTCCAAGATTTGCAAACCTATATGGAGCAAATGCCATCTTCTTTGGATGATGACTGGCTATGTATTCATTTAGTGGCCTATGCAAGAGCTTCTGTCGGTAATTTCTTCTTTGAAAGTGCTCTAGCAGCCAAACCTATAGAAGGATATTCCAACCCTCGAAATGCCCAAATCTATGCTCGCACCGATCCAATGTGTGGTACATCTTAGCGAGGATCATAGGGATGATTGTGTATTTCTGCCCTTCGATACCCTCCATCATGGTCCTGGAGACCATGGCTAAGAAAGTGTGAATCCTCCCTTTTTGCATTGGAAAGATCAATAAACCCAAGAAACAGATTATAAAGACATAAACCTGGCGGTGTACCCATCCCAAAGAGGTAATGGCTAGCTCCTTGTGATGCAAGAGATATGATTTTCTATGCCCATATCGCTCATAGAGAAACTCGAAGGGGATGTAGGATTTCTTCAGGCAAACTAGTTCATCGGTCTTCTTAAACCCTAGGATTTTCAGAAAACCGCGTGGCGTGCGAGATTTTGGCACCAGTAGGTTCAGACTATCCCATGGTAACTTGGAAAAGTCCCCTAACTCTTCCAGAAGAGGAGTCATTTCTATATTGCAAAATCGGAAAACAACTCTTTTCATCCCAGAACATGGTAGTGGCCTCAGGTAATTCCCTGTTGGGTCGAATATTCATCAAAGACAGTAAGTAACCAGTACTCTCCTCACGTGATTTCTATCACATGGCGCAATTTCATTCCACCATTCAATTAGCAGAGGCGGGATATTCTGGACCACACCAAACCTGGGGATTTCATACTTCATTTTCTGCAAACAAGTAAAGGTTAGCCCTTTTCCCCTCCAAATTCGATTATTTACACAATAGCAGTCAACATGTTGGCATATTTTCTCCAAGAAATTCACATAATATGATGGTGTCCTTTGGTATTATGGGTATCCTTTTGGATAAGGTTCATCTATAGGTTGATGCGTCAATGATGTCTCAATACATACTAGGTTTAGCACGATGCATGTACATTCCAAATTAGAGTATGGTTTCTAGAAGGGTCTAGACTGGTACGCTCAAGTGGACGCCTTAAGAGGGAAAGTCACGGGACCGGTGAATGCACCACTAATCGATTAGTCTACCACTAATAAGCATTTATGGTTTAAAAGAGTATTTCATAGGAAAGCGCGGACACTCATCAAGCGTCGCTATGTTGATAATAAGCACGAGTGGAGTATGATGTTGAAAGCATAATTTATGAAAAAATAGTAACACGTTCCTAGATATTTGCATGATGAAAGTACGTAAAAACAGTATATAATGTGATAAAGATGAGCATGAGAAGGAAAAGAAAAAGGAAAGACAAAAGAGAGAAGTTAGCATAATTGATGAAAAAGTGCGAGAATGTAATTAAATAAAGCAAATAGGGGAGATAAGAATGGGAGACATGTGACATAGTAATTTTAAGCAAATAAGGGAAATAGAGAGGGGTGTACATGATAAAGGAAATAGGGAGGGGGTGTGCATGATATAGAAATTTTAAACAAACAAAATATTGAAGGGGGTGTACATGATATAGCAATTTTAAACAAACAAAGGAAATAGGGAGGGGATGACATCAAATATTTTGTTAATCCACATAAGAGAAACTTCATTATGGCAAGAGCCTAAGTATGTCCCTATTCGAGTCACCATGCTACCGCACCCCATTTTGTCTCGAAAGCAGGCTTTGACGTGTGCATCTTTTAAATGGTATTAAAAGAGAAACTCGCCACCAAATGATTTTAAGATGCTTTAGGGCACCAATTTTACAAATAACTTTGCCTTGACTAGTTCATGTCGCCAAAGATCGAGTAAGGGCTCGAATTACCTAAAAAAAGGTGTTCGACACTCTTCAAGGTCCACAACTATAGGTCCTTACCAAAATTAACGCTATGTGGGATTACTGGACTATAATTGTCCTATGTGATCATGTAAATTAAAGGAAGATAGGGAATTCAAATATTCGACTGCGATATAAAACAAGTGTAAAGATGATTGCACGTAGGAAGGAAATAAAATATACATTAATAGATAATTAGGCCTTTACAGATTACAAGGTACCACCTAATTTGTTCTAAGTCCGAATAAACAAAGGTGCGAGCAGTAGACACAAGGGGGGAGGTCCTAAGTTTTTTAGCCTAAAAGATCACCCCAACATAAATATTACTTCGCAACTCTCTTAAGGTAGGGGTTGCTTATATTATTTAGCGGGCACAGACTATCATCTCCTGCTACCTAATTACTATGTTAAAGTTGTTTACCTAAAGCACTCTAGCTCAATTCTATATCATGTCCTATGCGTGCATTACCCGTCCCATGCCTATGGTCCAGGAGGCTTTGGACCTACTATTAGGGTGGTCCTAGACTTTACTTAGGATGCTCAAAATGATAAACCAATCGAACATTCAGAACAAGTAGGAATGCACATAATAGCAATGAGTGGCTCATGTTAGCCTCCAAACATAGCAACAAAGGCACGCGAACATATTTGTAGTAAGGTATCATAGGTAGTACTGATAGTCAGATTATCAAAGCTGCAGTTTATAATTGTTATTAGAAACCTATAGACATGATCTCTAAGTGATCTGCGCTTGGGCAGTGAAGTCGATGGAAAACTTAGAATTGTATCTTTGGTCCTATAAGCATGCTTTCTAAGTGAGTAGCGGTGCCCTATAGACATGTTTTCTCTCAGTTTGTTTTTTAACATGAATTCGTCATGCTTATTCCAATAGGCGTGTTTTCTAGGCAGGCAGTGTGATAAGAACAACAAAACAACCATTTAGTTAATCAGTTCAGGCCCTATAGATATAGTATCTAGATGAGTATTAGTGAAGGCATATCTTAATTACTTAACACAATCATATAGGCACATTATCTAACAATCAGATCAATAGCACAAGTTAAGTAAATAATGAATGATGTTTGAATCCTATAGGCATGCTATATAATTTCGTGTAGAAATGAAATGAGTGAAACACTTAAATTCCTATAAGTATGCTTTCTAACAGGGTACAGGAATAGGACATGTGAAGTTCTTAGATTCCTATAGGCATGTTTTCTGTTAGTGTATAAAAATAGAACATGTCAAGCAAAAGAGCAAACAAATCATGTAGATCCTATAGTCATGTTCTCTACCCATTCATGCGAGAATTACTATATCTTAGCCCCCTTTTTTACTAATTTCCCTATCATTCAGTTTTTACAAGTTATTACAGACCATATTGAATAATTACATGCCGAATTACAAATATAGAATAACCCAATAATACATCAAGGCCTTCAAATAGGATTAGAACTTCACACAGACAGGAGGCCAAACTCCAGGTGCTACAATGCGCTTAAGATCCTCAATACCAAAAGCAGGCCCAACAGACCAAGCCCAAACAATTGGAGTAATTATCTTGTTTAACCGTTCTTATTAACAAGCAGTAAACACATACCAGATGGGTTACAACTTTATAAAATTAGCTCAATGTAACAATAGACCCTTTAGAATAATCAAGGCTTGCTCACAAGGAACATGACTACAAAAGTTCAAGGTTGACATTCTCCACAACTGATCCACAACTAAGTAGAATTTCATATATGGGAGCTGTAGCATGAAATATCTAGGATGAAATGTAGTCAAAGGTTATTTCAAGTAAAGATTTGCACGATATGTACTTAACATGAAATCCTAAAACAAAGTCCAACTAGGAACTAACTTAGAGTACATAGGAAGCAACAATTAATACAAGGAAATCTCAACATAAAGATCTACAGAAAAACATGATCAGAATGATCCCACTCTCAAAATGAATCCTTATAAAAAAGACTAGCAAGAAACTCAGGACAAACAAATCGTGATCCAATTCTGGTAACAAGTAACAAATCCCACAAGTAAGGTTTCAATATGGAAGTCTAAAATAGATGTAGTTGAGGACTAATTCAGAAAAACTAACCAGTAGCAATGCATACATGAAAGGACTTAGCATGAAACTATTAAAGTAAAACACATTCGAATAAATTCTAGGTAGATATCAGTCTCCAAAAAATGGTCCTAGAAATCCAAAGCAGAGCATGAATACAAACTTATAATAGGAAGAAAATACAAAATACAAGGCTAACATGAGCACAACAAATCAGGTGAAACCTAAGAAGGCTAGAAACCATTTTGAGTCAAATGTATAGAGAGAGAGTAGACTACACATGTTTAAGCCTATCTAGCTTGATACTAGAGAACATGGAACTGCAGAACATTATTAAGACCATAGAATTATAGAAGCACACAATAACACAATGTTGGAGTTCACAAATAGCAAAGAAACTTAGGTCATGCTTGTCTATAGAAGTTCAAACAGTGTTGGCATCCAAAAGACACATACATGAATAAGTAGAGTAGTGACAATTACGGTTGTAAAAAGTCAAGAACACTAACTAGTTGCAAAGTTAAACGAGCAAAAGAGTTAGCAACTTAGAATCTTATCAGTGACAACAATTGAAAGATAACAGTGAGAACCCTCATATCCTAATGCGTCAGAGTTCACATGATCTTCAGTGAGCTCCGAGCAATGCTCGCACTAGGGCGGTCAATAGAAAAGATTATGGTGGCCATGGCTTTCAGCCGGCCATAATCAATGGTGCAGAAACAATATAGATGGTGTGAAAGTGAGAGTAACAGTAGTTGTGAGCACATGATTTTTTCCTCACGAGAACTACTCCCAAAAAAATCAAAACAAAAAAAACTGTTTAATTTATTGTGTGCAATTTTGTGAATTTTTGTGGTATTTTCTGTCGATTGGTTGCATTTTGGTATGCATGTTTATTCGTTAATTTAATAAGAAAATAAAAAATAAAAAAAATTGCATTTAGGATTTAATTTTATAATTTTAAGTTAAATATTAAATTACTTATTTTTATAAAATGAAGAAAACATGAAAAAATAATGCATTTTTGCATTTTTAGAGTTTAATTGTATGATTTNNTTTTATAATTTTAAGTTAAATATTAAATTACTTATTTTTATAAAATGAAGAAAACATGAAAAAATAATGCATTTTTGCATTTTTAGAGTTTAATTTTATGATTTGGCATTCAGTTATTTTTGTGATAATTACCATTTATAATTAATTAATGCTTTAGCATAATTTGGTCAAAGATTAATCTAGGTTTGTGTTGTATTTTATTAGAATTTTTAGAAGTTAAAAGGAAAGGAAATGAATTAAAGAAAATCGGAATTGGGCCAGTTTTAAAGAAAATTCCAAGCCCAAAACGTTTTCCCACACCCGGTCCAATTGACCAAGCTTCACAGACATCTAAACAACGTCGTTTTAGTCACGCTCGATCTGGACTGTTGATTCTATTAGATCAAACGGTCCAGTATATCCCCAGCATCATTAAAACGATGGCGTTTAAGGTTTTTTGATCCAAGCCGTTCATTCAGTTTGATCCAACGGTCGCCGATCGCCCCTATACCCCGACCCATATCCACACAAAAAAACCCCACCCGGTCTCAAGCCTACTCAAACAACTCCGTTTCGTTAAGTAGGTTGATCCAAGTCGTCGATCTTAATTGATCCAACGGCCTGGATCAAATCCCCCAGC
>MU685786.1:0-51398 GCA_026770625.1 Nicotiana glauca | reverse complement strand
TATCAGCAGAGGGTATTCAGGTGGACCCGAAGAAGATTGAGGCAGTCAAGAATTGGCCCCGACCAGCTTCAGCGACTGAGATTCAAAGTTTCTTTGGGTTAGCAGGTTATTACCGTCGGTTCGTGGAGTGGTTTTCATCTATAGCAGCCCCGATGACCATGTTGACCCAGAAGAGTGCCCAGTTCAGGTGGTCAGACGAGTGCAAGGAGAGCTTTCAGAAGCTCAAGAAAGCTCTGACTACGGCACCGATATTGGTTTTACCTACAGGGTCAGGGTCTTATACAGTTTATTGTGATGCTTCCCGTATTGGTCTTGGTACAGTATTGATGCAGGACGGCAGAGTCATAGCTTATGTTTCGAGGCAATTGAAGATCCACGAGAAGAACTATCCTGTCCATGATTTAGAGTTGGCAGCCATTGTTCATGATTTGAAGATTTGGAGGCATTATCTATATGGTGTGACGTGTGAGGTGTACACGGATCACAAGAGCCTTCAGTACTTGTTCAAGTAAAAGGACTTGAATTTGAGGCAGAGGAGGTGGTTGGAGTTGTTGAAGGATTATGATGTTACTATTTTTTACCACCCGGGGAGAGCCAATGTGGTGGCTGATGCATTGAGTAGTAAGTCCGCCAGCGTGGGTAGTCTTGCTTATGTTCCGGTCAGCCAGAGACCGCTTGCTTTGGATATTCAGGCTTTGGCCAATCGACTGGTGAGGTTGGACATTTCTGAGCCTAGCAGAGTGTTAGCTTGCATGGTCGCTTCGTTCTTCATTATTGGAGCGTATTCGTGATCGACAGTTTGATGATCCCCATTTGTGTGTCCTGAGAGACACTATGCAGCGTGGAGGTGCCACGAAGGTGACTTTAGATGATGATAGTTTTTTGAGATTGCACGGGCGAGTTTGTGTGCCCAAATTCGAGAGTTGATCTTAGCGAAGGCCCATAGTTCGCGGTATTCTATTCACTCGGGCACCGCGAAGATGTATCAGGACTTGTGGAAGCATTATTGGTGGCGTAGGATGAAGAAAGACATTGTTGCATGTGTGGCTCGGTATTTGAATTGTGAGCAGGTCAAGTAAGAACATCAGAGGCCCGGTGGTGTGTTTCAGAGGATTGAGCTTCCTGAGTGGAAGTGGGAGAGGATTACCATGGATTTCGTTACTAGACTTCCGGTGACTCGGAAGAAGTTTGATGCTATTTGGGTCATTGTTTGATAGGCTGACCAAGTCAGCACATTTCATTCCTATTGCCACCACCTATTCATCGGAGAGATTAACTGAGATCTACATCCGAGAGATTGTTCGCCTTCATGGGGTGCCGACATCTATCATTTTGGACCGGGTTACGTAGTTTACCTCGCGCTTCTGGAGAGCAGTTCAGCAGGAGTTGGGCACCCAGGTTCAGTTGAGCAAGCGTTCCATCCTCAGACGGACGACCAGTCCGAGAGGACTATTCAGATATTGGAGGATATGCTCCGAGCCTGTGTCATTGATTTTGGAGGCTCATGGGACCAGTTCTTACCTTTAGCAGAGTTCGCCTACAACAACAGCTACCAGTCCAACATTCAGATGGCTCCATATGAGGCGTTGTATGGTAGGCGATGTCGATCTCTAGTGGGATGGTTTAAGCCGGGAGAAGCTCGGTTATTGGGTATAGATTTAGTCCAGGAGGCCTTGGATAAGGTCAAGATCGTTCAGGACAGGTTTCATTTGGCTCAATCGCAGTAAAAGAGTTATGCGGATCACAAGGTTCGAGATGTAACTTTTATGGTTGGGAGCGAGTATTGCTTCGTGTATCGCCTATGAAGGGCGTGATGAGATTTGGGAAGAAGGGAAAGCTTAGCCCTAGGTACATTGGTCTATTTGAGGTCCTTGATAGAGTAGGAGAGGTAGCTTATAGACTTGCATTGCCACCTAGCTTATCAACCGTGCATCCAGTTTTTCATGTGTTTATGCTTCGGAGGTATCACGACGATCCTACCCATGTGTTAGATTTCAGTACTCTCTAGTTGAACAAGGATTTATCTTATGAGGAGGAACCGGTAGCTATTCTAGACCGACAGGTTCGTCAGTTGAGGTCTAGGAGTTTTCCCTCTGTTCGTGTTCAGTGTAGAGGTCAGCCTCCTGAGGCATCGACCTGGGAGTCCAATTTCGATATGCGGAGCCGTTATCCTCATCTATTTCCTGACTCATGTACTTCTTTCTTTTGTCCGTTCGAGTACAAACGGTTGTTTTATAGGTGGAGGACGTAACGACCCAAAGGGTCATCACCTGTTTCTTTATCTGTTCCGTGCTTCTGAGGCCTTGAAAACCTCACTTTTAATTGCCTCGAATTGCGTGTGCAGTCCGGGCGCGTAGCCGAAAAGCTTTTATGTTAAAATATGTGAAATTTGTGAAAAATTTGAAGAATTTTGATATTAATATGATTAAAGTTGACTTCGGTCAATATTTTTGGTAAACGGACCCGGACCCATAATTTGACGGACCCGGAAGGTCCGTAGAAAAATATGGGACTCGGGAATGTGCCCAGAGTCGAAATCCGAGGTCTAGAACCCGAGCAAAAAGTATTTTTTCTATTAAATTTTTTTTCTAAAATTGTTAAGGAAAATGGAAATGAAAATTGATTAACAAACTAGGGTATCGGGCTCCTATTATGGTTCCGACGCCCAGTACAAGTCTTATATATTGTTTAAGCGCTAGCGGTGAAGTTTAGTGAAATTTGGACGTCATTTGACGTGTTTCGAGCTAGAAATCATAAACTTGATGTTTCATGGAAATTGGAAAGAAATCATGGGTATTGAGACCCAAATTGATGAATTATGATGTTATTTGGACGATTTGATCGCACAGATGAGTCTGTAGTATGTTTTTCAGATTATATGCATGTTCGGTTTGGAGCCCCGAGGGATCGGGTGAGTTTTGAGTGGATCCCGGGAGGTCTTAGGCTTAGAAATATTCAGAAATTGCAGGTTCAGGAGTGGCAGGCCCCCAGCGCGGCCGCGGTCAAATCCGCGCGGTCCACGCTAGAAGCCGCGCGGCCGCGATGCATTTCTGCGTGGTCTGCGTGGCTAGGATTCAGAGGGTCAGTGGATTCCAGTTCGACCAGTGTGGCCGCATGCCATATCAGCGCGGTCTGCGCTGGAAGATTCAGAGATGGGTCTTCAGGGTCATTCCACCAGCGCGGCCGCACACCAAATTCGTGCGGTCCGCGCTGGGCAGGTTCAGAGAAGTCCTTTTTCTTCCCTTCCTCGGCGCAGCCGGGGTGCATTTTTGTACGGTCCGCGCCAGCCTTCAGAAAAGTATATAAAGTCGGGATTTTCAGTCATTTTTCACTTTTTTTCAAAATCCAAAACATAAGAGGCGATTTTCCAAATGATTCTTCTTCTTCAAAACGATTGGTAAGTGATTTCTAACTGGTTTTCTTTACTTCTCATCATCCTTAAACATAATTTCAAATTCAAAACAAAGATTTTTATGGGAAAATTTGGGAACTTGGGGTAGAACCTAAGGTTTCTAAAATTGGAGGTTTTGGACCTCAATTTGGGGTTTGATTCCAAAATAACTTATATACTTGAGTTAACCGGGTTTTGGTTCGAACCTCGGATTTTGACCACGTGGGCCGGGGGCATTTTGGGAATTTTTGAGTATAACTTTGGAAAATTCATTTTCATGCATTCAAGTTGATTCAATTAGCATTTATTGATACATTCAAGTAATTTGTGACTAGATTCGAGCGCTTTTGTGGTGAATTCGAGGGGTAAAGCTATACTAAAAGGCTTGAATGGATTTTTGGAGCATTTGAGGTAAGTGTTTGATCTAACTTTGGCTTGAGGGAATAGGATTAGAGTATTATTAATTGTTATTTGCTAAATGATTGAGTACGGTGTATAGGCATGGTGACGAGTATCTATACACCGGTGTCTAGCATGACCGTGGGTCTTTGTTGGTACTTGTTTTGGTATACTTTGGGACTCTTCCAAGCTAATTAATGTTTCTCTACATAATGTGAAAAGTTGAGGATTTATTTATAAATTGTGAATTCTTTGGAGCGTTGGCTCAAACGATAAAATACTATCGAGTAAGAAATAAAAGAATTGGAAAGAGATGTGATTATCTCCCTTGCCGGGATTTGGATATTTAATTGTGTTCTTCCCTTGCCGGTACATTTCTTGGTATTATTTATTTCCCTTTCCCGTTTGGTTGTGATTGCTGTTTTGGTGAGGAAGAGTGATTATGCACGAAGGGTCATTCAGTGTCATTATTGATTATATTTGCACGAAGGGTCATTCCGTGCCATTGTTGATTATATTATGCACGAAGGGTCATTCTGTGCCATTGTTTGATTATATTCACACGAAGGGACATTCCGTGCCATTGTTGATTATATTTGCACGAAGGGTCATTTTATATTTGCACGAAGCGCCATTCCGTGCCATTGTTGTGAGAGTTATGTAAGGAAAAGCACGAAGGGTGATGCCGTGCATTTTATTTGATTGCCTTGGGTGAGGATGAGAGTAAAAGCACGAAGGTTGATTCCTTGCAACTGTTGGATTTCTTGTTTTTTTGTTAATTATTGTTGTGCCCTGTTTCTCGTTTAAGTTGGTGACTGTTACATTCGGATTGTACTCCCCCATAGCATGCTTCCCCCCCTCCCTTTTAACTGTCTAGATTTGGTATTCTTTCCTTTTATTGCACATGTATATATTGAGCTGCACAAGTTGATTTGGTAGTTTTATCTAGCCTCATCACTACTTCGCCGGGGTTAGGCCAAGCACTTACCAGCATATGGGGTCGGTTGTGCTGATACTACACTTCTGTGATTTTTGCACAGATCACGGTACCGGAGCAGCTTTTGGACCACATCAGTAGCACGTTGAGTGGGAGCTGACTTCAGTTCAGGGACTACAAGGTAGCCTAGCTAGCGTTCACAGGCCAGAGTCCCTTTCCATATTTTCTGTTTGTTTTCATTATACCGAGAAAGACACAATGTATTTTTTTCTATTCAGACTTGTTTGTAGCACTCATTAGTAGTTCGTGAGCTAGCGACTCCAGTCCTTGGGTAATGAAATATTTAACTTCCGCATTTTGGGTTTTCATTTACTTATGTTATGTGACGACCCGGCCCGTTGTCACGTGAGTTACCGCCCTGTTTCCCCCATATTATGTTGCTCTATGTTTCAATGTCAGTATTTAAGTTGATCGAATAGAATTGAATTGGTTTTTACTGGAAATGAGGCACTTAGCCTCTTAGAAGGAAGCTTGTTTTGGAAAAGTCAACCGGAAGTTGACTATATAGTTAGAAGGCTCGGATGTGAATTCCGGTGATTTGGATAGCTTCGGGGGTTGATTTGTGACTTAGGAGTGCGATCGGAATTGATTTTGGAGGCTTGGTGTAGAATTACGCTTGAATTGGCGAAGCTTGAATTTTCAGCGAATTCCGGTTGATAGGTAAGATTTTGATCCGAGGGACGAAATGGAATTCCGAGAGTTGCAGTAGCTTCGTTAGGTGATTTTGGATATGTCTGCAAGTTTTCAGGTCATTCGGACATCGTTTGGTTGGGTTTTTGATCGAAAATGCATTTCGGAAGTTCTTGAAGAACTTAGGCTCTGATTTGGTGAAATTTGATGATTTTGATGTTAACGATAGTGTTTTGATGGTTCGAGCAAGTTTGAATAAGGTAATAGATCATGTTTGTGCTTTTGGTTGAGGTCCCGGGGGCCTCGGGTTTTGGGTTGCAGTAGGTGTTTCTGCATCTGCAGAAAGAAGGCCACAGATGCGGTCTCGCAGAAGCGAGCTGGGTCTCGCAGGAGCGGAAATTGGATCCGGGTCAAGTTCCGCAGAAGCGGAGAGTTGGGTCGCTTAAGCGGTCCCGCAGAAGCAATTTTGGACCGCAGAAGCGGAAAAGTCACCTTAAGTGAAAAGTCCGCATAAGCGGACGTTGACCGCATACGCGGAAGGCGCAGAAGCGGGAATTATGTCACAGAAGCGGCTTTGGGACTTTAAGTGGAATTTCGCAGGAGTGGAAATATGACCGCAAAAGCGGTATCGCGGAAGCGGTGTGTGGACCGTAGAAGCGGAAATCCCTGGAGGCAGAAGGGTTTTTATCATTAATTCATCTGCGGGCTTATGTCATTTTTCCTCCATTGTGGAGCTTGAGGCGATTCTGAAGAGGGATTCAAGGGAGAATGATTAGAGGTAAGTTCCTTGGCCTAATTATTCAAGTTTATGGTAGAATTAACATAGAAATTGGTGGAAATTCATTGAAAAGGGGTAAAGCTAGGGCTTGAGTTTTAATATTTCAAATTGGAATTTGATAGGTCATTTCAGCTCGGATTTGGGAGTTCTTGGTATGTATAGACTCGTGGCGAGACGAGGAATGCGATAATGTAAGTTATATAATTTTTCGAGAAGCGGGCCCGGGGCTTGGGTTTTGTTAGTTTTGAGATTCTTTATATTTTTCGAGGTTTTCGATTGGGTATTGTTCCCTTAGCATATTGTAATGTATTCGGTCTGATTTTGGTTAGATTCGACGCGCGTGGAGGCTGAATTGAGGGGAAAAGGTGTCGCGAGCTAGAGATTTCACCGGTTCGAGGTGAGTAATACTTGTAAATTATATCCTGAGGGTTTGAAAACCCGGATTTTCACATCATAGTGCTGTATTGAGGTGACTTGCACGCCGGATAACGGGCATGGGGTAGAACACCATTAGGGATTGTGACTTGTTCTGTCCCGCTTAATGAAATAACTACCTAATTGATTGAAGCTAGTTGACATCCTTATAAAAATGGATTTAGTTGTCGTGATTGGGCCTCGTGCCAACTGATTGAACCCTTTTGGGATTATTATCACTGTTTCCATGATACTTGGCATGTTAAATGATTTCAGTCCT
Organism: Nicotiana glauca; assembly: GCA_026770625.1. Lineage (NCBI taxonomy): Eukaryota > Viridiplantae > Streptophyta > Magnoliopsida > Solanales > Solanaceae > Nicotiana > Nicotiana glauca. The sequence continues at coordinate 44,509 of MU685786.1, read as the reverse complement.
GAGTTAAACACTGTTTTAAAATGTCCAGTCATACTTCTAAGGTTTTCAAAACTTAAATTACATATTTTAATGTTCGGAACTGAGAACTGTTATTTGAATATTGCCCTGGTGGCTTACGTGCATTTCTGGACTGAGCAAAGATCGGGCTACACACAGCAGCAGTGTTATATGTGCATCTCTGGATTGAGCTTGGATCGGGTTGCGCGCCGCAGCGGTGTGATATTGATATTGCGCTTGGGCTGTAGGAGCCCCTCCGGAGTTTGAACCCCCACAGTGAGCGCGGGTACCCAAATGGATCGGGTTGTACGCCGCAGCGGTCATGTGCATTGCATTGCATTCACGCATTGATTCCTGTGTGTACTACGTGGCATTACATTTACCACTCTCATATCATTGGCATACATGTTTTTTCTTGCACTGTGTACCAGATACACTGGTGTTATTTGTAAATAGAGTGTTGTGCTCGAGGGGCTGACTTGTGTGCGGACTTGCACTACTTGATATCGCATTCATATGCTTACTGTTGGAAAAAGAATATTTTCAAAAGAGATTTTAAACTGAGCTCGATGTTTCTAAAGGATTTTCACGATTTTACTGTTTTCCTAAAAAGGTTGTACTGTCCCATATAGCATGATGGAGTGTTCTTACATGATTTCTTACCGCTCAGTTATTATTTACTCTTATTACCACTGAGTTGGAAGTACTCACTTTACTCTCTGCACCACGTGTGCGGATTCAGGTGTCCCGGGAGCATAGTTGAGCTATTTGCTGCTTCAGAGCTTCTCAGGATTTGTCGAGGTAGCTGCCTGACGTTCTTAGGACCCGACTCCTCCGCTATCCCTTTATTATTTCTGCATTTTAGAACATCAGTATCACTGAGGATGTATTATTTTGCTATCTTAGAGGCTCTAGACTCATGACCCCAGGTCTTTGGGACTTTTATTGGCAGTTGTTGTGATTTCCGTACCACTTCTGTCTATAATCAATGTTTAGAACTATATCATTTGATAATCTAATGCTATAAATTGGAAATGTGTTGTGTGGTTTAGTTGTGAGTGTTAATTGGTCGGGATTGCCTAGCAATTGTGTTGGGCGCCAGCACAACCGGGTTTGGGGTCGTGACAAGTTGGTATCAGAGCCTAGGTTACTAGGCCTCATGAGTTATGAGCCGGTTAGTAGAGTCTCGCGGATCGGTACGGAGACGTCTGTATTTATCCTCGAGAGGCTGCAGAACCTTTAGGAAAACTTCACTTTCTTGGAATTCTTATCGTGCGTACTTGATTCAGCTTGAGATATAACTCTTCAATTTCCTTCCACACGTCTGTATGCGCTCATGAGCGCTCGGTATTATAAGTGCCCTGATGGCTTGTGATTCCCCGATCGAGGTGCGAGATATGATCCTGTGAGTTCGATGTTGGGCCAATCTGGAGGACTTGAGGCCGGATCTTGCCTATGGCTGGAGCACTGAGGTGTTGATCGTGTGTGCAAGTGTTTTGAACTTATATGTTCGGTATTGTCGCTATTAGCCTAAATGGCGGTTTGGTATTCATGTGATGAGTATGTTAGTACTGCGAGATGTTATTATTAGACTTGGTAGTGATGAAGAAGTCTGGGGGATAATAGATGAACTGTTAAGTGATTCGTTTGCTATTGTGGTTTGATGTGCAGCCCGAGTATGGGCGCGTGAAGAATATTTTCGTGTCTCCTAGTTGGGAAGTGAAGTACACTACGTGTGGCGATATGAGTTCAGAATCAGGAAGACCTAAATGGTCGTGTTATGTGTTTGATAGTGGAAGGTGTGCTGAAATACAATACTAAATTGAGGCGAAGCAGGTGGGATATCTCCTGCGGAGTGTTCTTAAGGGGTACGATTCTTACGTATACTGTTAGAGGATCTCACGTGTAATTGAAGGGTACGTGTTGAAAATTTGATAAATTCGGGTCGCTTANTGACTTGGAAGTGACGAAGAAGTCAGCTGGAAGATGGATGAACTGTTAAGTGCTCATTTCCTATTGTGATTTGTTGTGTAGCCCCAAGTTATAGGTGCGTGAATAATATTTTTGTATCTCCTAGTTGGGAAGTGAGGTGCATTGCATGCGGCGGTATGATTTCAGACTCAGGAAGACTGATGACTGTGTAACGTATATGATGGTGGAAGGTGTGCTGAAATACTAAACTGAGGCGAAGCAGGTGGGTTATCTCCTGCGGAATATTATTAAGGGGTACGATTCTTATGTATATTGTTAGAAGATCTCGTGTGTAATTGAGAGGTACGTGTTGTAATTTAAAAATTTGGGTCGCTTCAAAGAGTGGACTCATCTAATGTGGGGATGAATGCGAGGTTTGTAGAGGATTTCAGTATCCGAGGATCTGTGTTTTCATAAACTACTAGATGATTTGAGTTTAATCTCACTATAATATTTTGGCATCATTAGAGTAAAAGTATTATGGGTTATTAAATGTGTCCTGATAGGTGGCTTTGAGCCAAGTTGGGGAGGTTGCGGTTGATTAGCTGATTGCACAGTTATGTGCTATGTTGGTTCCTTTTCGAGGTATGCTGGCGGATCAGTCTGGGTTGCAGAAAATGAGCCGAGGATGGCACTAGTCAAGCAAAATTTGATGAAGGTTATATGGTGCTTCGTAGATGTGAGGAAATAATAGGATGTCTTGAGTTGTTATTAATAAAGAATGCTCAGTGTATAGAGAAGGAAGATGTTCATTCGTATTGGGACGAGATCATATCCTACGGTGTTAGAGTGTTAATAAGGAACGAGTGGTTCTGTTTGTTAAGTCAGGTAAATTGCAATTGGAATAGGAGTGAATGACTCTCGAGAATGGTTTTATTGTGTTCATGATTTTGCATGTAATCATCAGGTGTCTAAGGTAGTATATGTGGCTAGAGACTGTGTTTCCATTAGGAAGAGATCAAGACTTGTGGTATCTTATGCTAATTATGGGATTCTATCTATGAATATCTGGGAAGTAATGGTAACGAATTCCGATTCGCAAGAAGTTCTTCAAGTAAAGTATTCTGGAACGTGGTATTTCTGGGAAGCATTGAGAGAGTATTCGGTGGCCTATGAGTCTTAGACAGTATGGTCTTCTGTTCGAGTCTCGTGTGGCGAGCCTGGGTTGAGGCATTGTGATGCTACAGCGAGGGAGAAATATCAAGTGGATGATGAATAAAAAGAGAAATTTGATAGACGGAATAGCTTGATAATAAACCGAATTGGTATGGTAAGGGTATGATTAATTCTTTGTACGTGTTCAAGGTAATGAGCTTTTACAGGCAATTTTGTAACAATGCTCTTGGGTTTTGACGGCTTGCTCAGCTTGGTTTAGATAAAAGGATTCAGTCCTGGTAGTTTTGCTTGTACAAATGGAGTTGGCAGAGATGTTCTTGTTGGGTCTTACCGTGGTTTAGAGAAGTATATGTTGCCTACGGGCAGGCAAAACATGGAATGTGTAATGATTCTTCTTCTAGACAGGATTGACGGAAGGTCTTGGCTGGATGGGTTACAGTTCAGTTCTGAAAAGAAGTTCATAACATTCCTAGGCAACAGGTGGCCTCAGTTAATCAAGGAAATGGTGCTGCTAATTGGAAGTGATTTGATGATAGTATACGTCTCGAAATAAGGGTAATGTGATTGGAATGATGATACTTCGGTAGGATTGCGACACTTTCTTGCTAGATTGACTGCTGATGTCTGAGTGTGTTTGATGGCACAGGAGAACTTTAGGATATCTTCGAAGGATGATTGGGTACTCGAGGTGTAATATGTATTTATACTGCAAAATTTGGGATCAGGTATAGTAATTTGTGTGCTATGTGGAGCTGGAGACTGGGAGTCCTCACGTTCAGGATGTGTAGCGATTGTGGATCGTGTGTATTGGTACGGTTAGTGGCTATTGGGGGTTTGGAAGCCTGAGCGGATCTTTCTTTGCTTGGTATATTAGATTCTGGATATGATATAGGGGTGTAGACTGATTGTCTCAGCGTTGGGTTATTCTAGACGATTGTGCTATGGGTTATGTTGGAAAATGCCACAGGTTGTGTGGCGGGTGCATCGGACTATGTTCTAGCTGAATGGTTGTGTTCCAAAGACCAGCGGACGACTGGGAAGAATTTCTTTCCTTAATTGGGCCTTGGTGGCGGATGTCAGTATAGAGGATTCTACCATTGATTCAGTTCCGGTATTGAGGGACTCTTTTTCGGATACGTTCCTTATAGTCGGGCATGTCATCGGGCGAGACTGTGGATTTCAATATTTATTTGGTGCCGAGCACCGTATCGTACGGCTCCGGCACGAGCTATAGTAGTGGAAGAAGCAGCTTCAGGCTTCTTGGAAATGAGTTTGCTGGTAAACTAATTGGATACGTGTTTAGCTTGAGTTGGCTTGGTTGGCCCCGAATGGTATTGATAAACGATAGGTTGATTCGATTGTTATTGAACCTCATAGTGATCTGGGGAGATCTATGAGTTGCTTTTTTGGTGCTGTGAGGCTTTATGATTTTCGGACTGTGGGCACAGATAGTGCGGTGCTATCGAGATTCGTAGTGGGAGTTGAGGGGGAAAGACCTCAGTTATGTTTGAGTTTTGTAGCTTACAACGCTATGAGTAGATATCATTATGCACTCAGTATGCTTACGATCGATGCTCGGTATTTTGTTATAATGAGTAAATTTGGCTCGATGTGCATCTCCCCATTGTGAGATAATTGTATGGATCGGGTGGCACGCCGCCACGGGTATGTTATCTGGATCGGGTTGCATGCCGCAACAGTGTGATGTTTAAATAGTTTTCCATATGTTACTTGGTATGTCTTGCTTCCTGGTTTCTGAGGAAAGTCCGTATTGGGGTGTTGGTCGGCGAATAGCGCTTCGGTTGTGTCCTTTCAGGATTGAAGGGTGTATATTACTTGCTTCACTGTGGGTGTGATGGATTGATTGGTTTCAGACATCAATCTGTGCGTGGCTGTCTATTTTGAGCATAGCGACTTGAGGTACTTCATGTGTAATAGTGTTTGGATAAGATCGCGCATTGTAGCGAGGCTACGTGGGGATTAAACCCTTCGGGGTAGATTCAGGTATTCTATTTCTATGATGTGGGACGGGGTCCCAGCCTTGTGTTGTGATGGTACTGAGGAGTTTGAGTTACAGCTCTTTTGTTTGAGTCATTTGTCATGATTTGAGTATGTTCAGACCGCCCATCATTGGTGCGTGGATTATGCAAGTTGTGGCTTAGGCCTGTGATGAGGTGTCATATCACCAGAGTGGTGCGTTGAATTCGAGGTGATCGTTGGAGTCATTAATAAATGCAAACAGATGTGATTTCAGCTGATTAGAGGGTCCATATCGAGGTTTGGCCTGGAAATCTGTTGTGGTATTAGTCAACAAGGAAGTGGCTTCATGTATGGGTGACCTGAGGAATGGTTACGGTTTATCGCGTGTTTTATTTATCGTTGGCAGTATATGAAAGTGATGGAATAAGACTTTAGCTAATAAGAGGTTCTGATTTTGAGTATGAATTCGGAAAGTGCAATGTGGTTCTACGGTTTATGGCCTAGATGGACTGTGAAATTTCAGTGGAGTTGTATTATCGGACCTATTTAAGATAGGGTGACGAGGGATCACCCCGGGTATATGCTTGGTAAGGTCATTTAGCTATTGGTTGGCTTCTAGGACAACTCTGGGTACGCTCGAGGATGAGCGTTTGTTTAAGTTGGGGAGGATGTGACGACCCGGCCCGTTGTCACATGAGTTACTTCCCCGTATCCCCCATAATATATTGCTCTATGTTTCAATGTTAGTATTTAAGTTGATCGGATAGAATTGAATTGGTTTTAACTGGAAATGAGGCACTTAGCCTCTTAGAAGGAAGCTTGTTTTGGAAAAGTCAACCGGAAGTCGACTATATAGTTAGAAGGCTCGGATGAGAATTCCGGTGATTTAGATAGCTTCGGGGGTTAATTTGTGACTTAGGAGTGCGATCGGAATTGATTTTGGAGGCTCAGTATAGAATTACGCTTGAATTGGCGAAGCTTGAATTTTGGCGAATTCCAGTTGATAGGTGAGATTTTGATCCGAGGGTCGGAATGGAATTCTGAGAGTTGCAGTAGCTTCGTTAGGTGATTTTGGATATGTTTGCAAATTTTCAGGTCATTCAGACATCGTTTGGTTAGGTTTTTGATCGAAAATGCATTTCGGAAGTTCTTGAAGAACTTAGGCTTTGATTTGGTGAAAGTTGATGATTTTGATATTAACGATAGTGTTTTGATGGTTCGAACAAGTTTGAATAAGGTAATAGATCATGTTTGTGCTTTTGGTTGAGGTCCCGGGGGCCTCGGGGTGATTTCGGGTGGCTAAGCAGAAGGAATTTGAAGTTAGAAATTGCAGGTTTTGGATTGCAGCAGGCGTTTCCGTATCTACGGAAAGGAGACCGCAGATGAGGTCTCGCAGAAGCGAGCTGGGTCTCGCAGGAGCGGAAATTGTAGCCGGGTCAAGTTCCACAGAAGCGGAGAGTTGGGTCGCTTAAGCGGTCCCACAGAAGCGATTTGGACCGCAGAAACGGAAAAGTTGCCTTAAGTGAAAAGTCCGCATAAGCGGACGTTAACCGCATAAGCGGAAGGCGCAGAAGCGACTTTGGGACTTTAAGTGGAATTTCGCAGGAGTGGAAATATGACCGCAAAAGCGGTATCGCGGAAGCGGGTGTGGGGACCGCAGAAGCGGAAACCCCTAGAGGCAGAAGGGTTTATATCGATAATTCATCCGCGAGCTTATGTCATTTTTCCTCCATTGTGGAGCGATTGTGAGAGCCTTGAGGCGATTCTGAAGAGGGATTCAAGGGAGAATGATTAGAGGTAAGTTCCTTGGCCTAATTATTCAAGTTTATGGTAGAATTAACATGGATATTGGTGGAAATTTATTGAAAATGGGTAAAGCTAGGGCTTGAGTTTTAATATTTCAAATTGGAATTTGATAGATCATTTGAGCTCGGATTTGGGAGTTCTTGGTATGTATGGAATCGTGGTGAGATGAGGAATGCGGTAATGTAAGTTTTATAATTTTTCGAGAAGCGGGCCCGGGACTCGGGTTTTGTTAGTTTCGAGATTCTTGATATTTTACGATTGTTTTCGATTGGATATTGTTCCCTTAGCATATTATAATGTATTCGCTCTGATTTTGGTTAAATTCGATNCACCATTGGGGATTGTGACTTGTTCCGTCCCGCTTAATGAAATAACTACCTAATTGATTGAAGCTAGTTGACATCCTTATAAAAATAGATTTAGTTGCCGTGATTGGGCCTCGTGCCAACTGATAGAACCCTTTTGGGATTATTATCACTGTTTCCATGATACTTGGCATGTTAAAAGATTTCAGTCCTAAGTTAAACACTGTTTTGAAATGTCTAGTCATACTTCTAAGGTTTTCAAAACTTAAATTACGTATTTTAATGTTCGGAACGGAGAACTGTTATTTGAATATTGCCCTGGTGGCTTATGTGCATTTCTGGACTGAGCATTGATCGGGCTGCACATTGCAGCAGTGTTATATGTGCATCTATGGACTGAGCTCGGATCAGGTTGCGCGCCGCAGCGGTGTGATATTGATATTGCGCTTGGGCTGTAGGAGCCCCTCCGGAGTTTGAACCCCCACAGTGAGCGTGGGTACCCAAATGGATCGGATTGTACGCCGCAGCGGTCATATGCATTGCATTACATTCACGCATCGATTCCTGTGTGTACTACATGGCATGACATTTAGCACTCTCATATCATTGGCATCCATGCTATTTCTTACATTGTGTGCCAGATACCCTGGTATTATTTGTAAATAGAGTGTTGTGCCCGAGGGGCTGGCTTGTGTGCGGACTTGCACTACCTGATATCGCATTCATATGCTTACTATTGGAAAAAGAATATTTTCAAAAGAGATTTTAAACTGAGCTAGATGTTTCTAATGGATTTTCACGGTTTTACTGTTTTCCTAAAAAGGTTGTACTGTCCCATATAGCATGATGGAGTGTTCTTACGTGATTTCTTACCGCTCAGTTATTATTTACTCTTATTACCACTGAGTTGGAAGTACTCACTTTACTCCCTGTACCACATGTTCAGATTCAGGTGTCCCGGGAGCATAGTTGAGTTATTTGCTGCTTCAAAGCTTCTCAGGAGTTGTCGAGGTAGCTGCGTGACGTTCGCAGGACCCGACTCCTCCCCTATCCCTTTATTATTTCCGCATTTTAGAACATTAGTATCGCTGAGGATGTATTATTTGTTATCGTAGAGGCTCTAGACTCATGACCGCAGGTATTTGGGAGTTTTATTGGCAGTTGTTGTGATTTCCGTACCACTTCTGTCTATAATTACTGTTTAGAACTATATCATCTGATAATCTAATGCTATAAATTGTAAATGGGTTGTGTGGTTGAGTTATGAGTGTTAATTGGTCGGGCTTACCTATCAATTGTGTTGGGCGCCAGCACGACCGGGTTTGGGGTCGTGACATGTTATAAAAGACTTTCGCTTTCATTTAAAGGTTTATTATTATTATTACTGTTGTGTTGTTTCAAAGGGTTAAATGTTTGGCTTGCCTAGCTCCAACAGTAGGCGCCATCACGACTCCCGATGGTGGAAAATTCGGGTCGTGAGACCTATAAATCTATTGTCAAGTATAATATTAAAAGGGATATTTTTGTCCATCAATATTGTATTCGTGCTTTTATACTAATAGTACAGGGTAGAATTCCTAGAGGTATGTACTATTATGTCCTAAACTTAATAGGATTATACGACTAATATCTAGAATTCCAGTTATGTCCTTTTATTATAAGTTATTATATTTAATATTATAAGGTTATTTTTTTTGTCCATCAATATTGTATTCGTGCTTTTATACTAATAGTATAGGGTAGAATTCCTAGAGGTATGTACTATTATGTCCTAAACTTAATAGGATTATAAGATTAATATCTAGAATTCCAGTTATGTCCTTTTATTATAAGTTATTATATTTAATATTATAAGGTTATTTTTGTAAACCGACATTATATTTATGCTTTTATTATAATATAGATAGATAGATGTAGATGTTCTGCACGTGACACTTTTAATTCCCAAAAGGAAAGTTTTAATATTTTAATGCTTCGTTAGGTATCTTCCTTAAATATGTATACGCTTGCATACCTGCATAGGTGCTAATTATTTGCTTTTTTAAAGTCCTAAATATTAGGATATTTTACATTGTTTATGTAAGGAAATATTCAATAACAATAATTTTAGTTGATTTTGAAATTCTAAATTTTAGAAAAAAAAATCAAATGACTATTTTGTCTAGTGTGAACTCTATTTTTAAAGGGTAAAAAAAGCAAACAATATTTCGCTAAGGGCCTTCGTGCTTTTAATATAGTACATATATAGATTACATTCGTATTTTAGTGTTTAATAGATTATTAAAAAAAATTATACTTATTTAGATTGAATATAATTAGTGATCAATGTAAATAATTGCAAGCACAAAGTTACTGTATAATTACATATTTATTTAAATTATATCGAAAATCACAAGTACAACTTTGTTTGATATGAATTATTATATACTAATTAATTTTTTATACACTCATTTATCAACCAATATTAAATTCTCAATTTTTTTTTGAAACAAAACATAATAATATTAAAATTATTTAAGTTTATAAATATCAGATAATAGTCATAAGAAAGACAATATCCTCTTTATGTATACGAATTATATTAAATTTAATTCTTTGATTCAGTAATACAAATAATTTATTGTACAATATAGTGAGTACAAGATTATAGTTGTTTAATTTTGATATAATTAGTCATGCACATAATTGTGATATAATTCCATTTTTTTTAATTATAATTGAAATTATACTGTCAGACATATAACAACATCCTTATACATCAATCACTCACTACAAAAATCAAATTTTTTTCATAATTGATTTTTATGTTATGATATAATATGATACCTCTATAACGAAGTTTCACTATAGCAGCAAAAAAAATATCGGAACAAAAGAGGCCATTATAGAGAAGTTTGACCGCACGTAAGACTTATTTAATAAAAATTATAATATAATCAGTTTTTCTAGTGTCACGACCCAATTTTTCCTCCGTTGGGTTTCGTGATGGCACCTAGTCTTAAAGACTAGGTAAGCCTAATAATTGCGGAATAACAATGTGACGACTCAAAGGGTCATCACCGGATTTCTCTCTTTTTCCGCGCTCCCAAGGCCTTGAAAACCTCACTTTTAGTTGCCTCAATTTGCTTGTGCAGTCCTGGCGCGTAGCCAGAAAGATTATATGTTAAATTCTGTGAAAATTTTTAAAATATGGGTTTAAAATAATTAAAGTTGACTTCGGTCAATATTTTTGATAAACGGACCCAGACTTGTAATTTAACAGTCTCGCAGGGTCCGTAGAAAAATATTGGACTCGTGCATGTGCCCGGAGTCAAAATTCGAGGTCTAGAGCCCGAGAAAAGAATTTTTCTGTGAAATTGTTTTTCTAAAATTATTAAGAAAAATGGAAATGAAAATTGATTAAAAGACTATGGTATCGGGCTCGTATTTTGGTTCCGACGCCCGGAACAAGTCTTAAATATGTGTTAAGCGCTTTCTGTAAAGTTTGGTCGTAATCGGACGTCATTTGACGTGTTTTGGACTGAACTTTATGAAGTTAGAATGAAAAATGATGATTTTGAGGTTTGATTCATTGATTTTGATGTTATTTTGGCGATTTGATCGCATGACTAAGTCCGTAGGATGTTTTTGAGGTTGTGTGCATAATTGGTTTTGAGCCCCAAAGGCTCTGGTGAGTTTTGGATAGGCATCGGATTGCATTTCTCATTTTTGAAAAAAATATGGTATGTTGGCTTCTGTGGTTTTTGCAAATGCGAAGGGGAGACTCGCAATTGCGAGCTCACAAATGAGAGCTTCGAGTTGCAATTGCGAGGTCTAGGAAATTTCGCACAAGCCACAAATGCGAGGATTTTACTCGCAAATGCGAAAGTCCCCGGGCCTCCCAAGTTTTGCAAATGCGAAGTTCTCCATTGCAATTGCGAAGTGAGGGGCTCGCAAATGCGAGACTATGTTCGCAAATGCGAATGTCTCATTCATGGCCTGGCTTTGCAAATGCTAAGCTGTGTTCGCAGTTCCCATATTTGGTCGGGATTCGCAATTGTGAACCCCAGTTCGCAATTCCCACATCTGCAACCTACATTTTTCATACTTAGACGATTTTAGACCTCACTTTTCATATTTCTCAAACCCAAACACCCATTGGCGATTTTTTAAGAACTCTTCCTTCTCCAATTCAATTGTAAGTTGAATTTCACTTAATTTCTTCAGTCTTTAACATCATTTATCATGTTTTCATCTAAAATCAAAGTTTTTCATGGGTGAAAACGGGAATTTTGGGAAGAACCTAGGTTTTCTTAAAATTGGGGGTTTGGACCTCAATTTGAGGTCCGATTTCAAAACAAGTCATAGATATGAACTTGTGGGGGAATGGGTAACCGGGTTTTGGTTCGAACCTCGGGTTTTGACCACGTGGGCCCGGGGGTATTTTGGGAATTTTTTGAGTAAACCTTTGGGAAATTCATTTTCATGTATTCAAATTGATTCAATTAGCATTTGTTGATACATTCAAGTAAATTGTGACTAGATTCGGGTGGTCTTGTGTGAACTCGAAGGGTAAATCTATACTAGAGGCTTGAGTTGAGTTTGGAGAATTTGAGGTAAGTGTTTGGTCTAACTTTGGCTTGAGGGAATAGGAGTAGAGTCTTATTTGCTAATTTCTATTTGTCGAGTACGGTGTATAGGCATGGTGACGAGTATCTATACACTGGTGTCGAGCATGAATGTGAGTCCTGAATTGCTAAATTATCGAATTCTTAATTGTTGTTTATGAGGACTTGGTTGGAAATCTTTAAACCCTGAGTCGGTAATTGTTGAGACTGAGCATTGATTTAGACGTGTTAAGTAGAAATTGAATAAGTTTGGTTATAGCTAGATCTCCCCTGCCGGGATAGTTTATTATATTATCTTGTTCCCTTACTGTGATTATTTTGTGTATTGTGTTGAAAGAAATGGGATCGTGTGGCATGCCGACCACGAGGTATTACGAAATGGGATCGAGTGGTACGCCTACCATGTGATATTATGAAATGGGAGCTAGTGGTATGCCTACCACGTAATATTATAAAATGGGATCGAGTGGTACGCCTACCACGTGATAATACGAAATGGGAGCGAGTAGTACGCCTACCATGTGATATTATAAAATGGGATTGAGTGGTACGCCTACCACATGATAATGTAAAATGGGAGCGAGTGGTACCCCTACCACGTGATATTATGAAAAGGGAGTGAGTGGTACGCCTACCACGTGATATTATGAAATGGGAGTAAGTAGTACGCCTACCACGTGATATTATGAAAAGGGAGCGAGTGGTACGCCTACCACGTGATATTATGAAATGGGAGCGAGTGGTACGCCTACCACGTGATATTATGAAATGGGAGCGAGTGGTACGCCTACCACGTGACATTATGAAATGGGATTGAGTGGTACGCCTACCACGTGATATTTTGAGAAATGGGATCGAGTTGCACGCTTGCAATTAGAGGAAATTGAAACAAGTGAAAGTAGTTTGTTTTTTCCTTATTCTGTGTTAGAAGAAATCAGATGTAGTTTCCTTGTTATTCTTGATATTTCGTTCCATCTGCTACCCCATAAGCATGTTCCCCTCCCAGTATTAATTGTTTACTTTCCTCTATTATTTTGTTGTACTTGTATATATATCTGCACAAGTTTATCTGGTGGTCTGGTCTAGCCTCGTCACTACTTCGCCGGGGTTAGGCCAAGCACTTACCAGCACATGGGGTCGGTTGTGATGATGCTACACTCCGTACATCTTTTTGCACAGATCCAGGTGTTAGAGCAGCATTTGAGTAGCAGTAGCATTCTGGGAGCGAGCTTTCAGTCCAGGGACATTCGAGGTAGCCTTTCTGACGTCCGCAGGCCCGAAGTCCTTTCTATTTTATTCAGTTTGTTATCATTTGTACCGAAGCATACAGATTATGTTTCATTCAAACCTTGTATTTAGTATTCTCTAGACGTTCGTGAGTATTGTGACACCAGTCTTGGGTAGAGGATTTGTTAAACTTCCGCATTTCTTTCAGTTAACTATGTTTAAGACTTCCGCTTATTATTAAATGTTTCATTATTTCTAATATTGTCGTGGTTTGTTAAAAGAGATAATTGATAATTGGCTTGCCTAGCTCCTATTAGTAGGCGCCATCACGACTCTCGAGGGTGGGAAATCCGGGTCGTGACAAGTTGGTATCAGAGCACTAGGTTACATAGGTCTCACAACTCACAGACAAACTCGGTAGAGTCTGAGGGATCGGTACGGAGACGTCTTTATTTATCCCCTAGAGGCTACAGAGTTAGGAAAGTTTCACATTTGTTCTTTCTTGTCGTGCGGTTCTATTTCTCACGTACCGATTGAGTTTCTATTCTGTTCCTCCGCATATGGTGAGAACACGTGTTTCCTCTTCTACCGCGCAGCAGTCCCAGCCCCAACAGTCCCGGTAGGCCCAGCTCAGGTCCCAGAGCGGTTCATTGCCATCCCAATTCTTCAGGACACTCTAGTCCTATTGGCAGGCTTCATGGAGAGTGTCATTTGAGCGGGTTTGCTTCCAGGAGTTCAGCTAGCGGTGGTAGATCAGTCGGGTACAGTGGCTCAGGCCGGGGATGAGATCACTTTTCAGGAGGCAGCCAATGTAGGCCGTAGAGTTGAGGTGGTCCTGCCATAGGGAGGCGGTCATAGGTCGGATAAGAGGCCCTGTCATGCAGGCAGATTCAGTGGTACCTCGTCAGGAGGTAGAGGTTCTTATGGTAGAGGTTATCCTCCCAGGCCTTTTCAGTCAGCTCTCCAGGTCACTGATGGTACTTCAGGTGGTCATTCAGGTCGACAGGGTCAGCCTCAGTTCCCTCAACTGCAGCGTTCGTGTACGTGTTATGACTGTGGTGAGTATGGTCATAACAGGAGGGTTTGCCAGAGGTTGAGGGTTGCTCAGCCGCGGCAGATGAGGTCCTGCCATGCTTGTGGTGATCCGAGGCACATTGTTAGATATTGCCCTCGAGTTTATGGAAGCTTCCAGCATCAGAGTTCTCGTGCTATGATTCAAGCACCGGGGGTTCCACAGCCTGCCCAACCAGCTAGAGGCGGTGGCAGAGGTGTTAGAGGTGTTAAAGGTAGAGGTAGAGGTCTTAGAGGTGGAGTTCAGGTCGCCAGAGATAGAGGTCAGCCAGCAGCTAGGCCAGAGGCTGAGTCTTTAGGTGCAGACATTACAAGTACCATTCTGATTTGTATTAGAGATACTTCAGTGTTATTTTACCCTTGGTCCACGTATTCGTATGTGTCGTCTTATTTTGCACCCTACCTGGCTATGCCTAGTAATACTTTGGGTATCCCTGTTTATATATCTACACCGGTGGGTGATTCTATAGTGGTCGACCGAGTTCATCGTTCCTGTGTGGTAGTGTTTGAGGGTCTTAAGACACGTGTTGATTTATTGCTTTTAGACATGGTGGATTTCGATGTTATATTAGGGACGGATTGGTTGTCCCCGTATCATGCTATCTTGGATTGTCATGCCAAGACCGTGACCTTGATTTTACCAGATTTGCCCTGATTGGAGTGGAGAGGGACCCCAGGTCATGCCACCCGCAGTGTTATTTCATATGTGAAGGCTCGACGTATGGTCGACAAGGGGTGTTTGGCTTATCTGGAGTATGTTCGTGATTCCAGCACAAAGGTTCTATCTATTGATTTTGTTCCTATTGTTCGGGAGTTCCCCGGGGTTTTCCATTCAGACCTGCCGGGTATGCCGCTTGACAGGGATATTGATTTCTATATTGATCTAGCTCCGGGAACTCAGCCCATTTCCATTCTTCCGTATCGCATGGCCCCTCCAGAGTTGAAAGAGTTAAAGGATCAGTTGCGGGATTTGGTTGAGAAGGATTTCAATAGACCCAGTGTTTCTCCTTGGGGCGCACCGGTGTTATTTGTGAAGAAAAAGGATGGTTCGATGAGGATGTGCATTGATTACCGGCAATTGAACAAGTAATGATTAAGAAAAAGTATCTACTGTCGAGGATTGATGATTATTTGACCAGCTTCAGGGCACAAAGGTGTTTTCAAAGATAGACTTGAGATCTGGCTACCATCAGTTGAGGATTAGGGCATCCGATGTCCCTAGGTCAGCATTCCGCACTCAGCATGGGCATTATGAGTTTTTGGTCATGTCATTTGGGTTGAGCAATGCCCCGGCAGCATTTATGTAGTTAATGAACCGAGTGTTCATGCCTTATTTGGATTTGTTCGTGGTAGTCTTTATTGATGATATTCTGGTGTACTCCCGCAGCCAGGAGGAGCACGAGCAGCACCTCATCGTGGTTCTTCAGACTTTGAAGGATAGTCAGTTGTATGCTAAGGATAGTCAGTTGTATGCAAATGTGAGGATTTTACTCGCAAATGCGAAAGTCCCCAGGCCTGCCAAGTTTCGCAAATGCGAAGTTTCCCATCGCAATTGCGAAGTGGGGGGCTCGCAAATGCGAGATTATGTTCGCAAATGCGAAGATCTCATTCATGGCTTCGCTTCGCAAATGCGAAGCTGTGTTCGCAATTCCCATATTTGGTCGGGGTTCGCAATTGCGAACCCCAGTTCGCATTTCCCACATCTACAACCTGCATTTTTTATACTTAGACGATTTTAGACCTCACTTTTCATATTTCTCAAACCCAAACACCCATTGGCGATTTTTCAAGAACTCTTCCTTCTCCAATTCAATTGTAAGTTGATTTTCACTTAATTTCTTCAATCTTTAACATCATTTATCATGTTTTCATATTAAAATCAAGGTTTTTCATGGGTGAAAATGGAGATTTTGGGTAGAACCTAAGTTTTCTTAAAATTGGGGATTTGGACCTCAATTTGAGGTTCGATTTCAAAACAAATCATAGATATGAACTCGTGGGGGAATGGGTAACCGGGTTTTGGTTTGAACCTCGGGTTTTGACCAAGTGGGCCGGGGACATTTTTTGAATTTTTGAGTAAACCTTTGGGAAATTCATTTCCGCATAAGAGGACAAGAGTCTGCATAAGCGGTTCCGCTAGTGCGATATCTGGAACGCAGAAGCGGTCGTGGCACATAAGTGACTTCCGCAGAAGCGGAATAATTGCCGCAAAAGCGGTAACTGCAGAAGCGATTTTGGTGACGCAGAAGCGAAAAGGCCTGGGCAGATATTAAATTAAGTCTTCTTCGCGAATTTTGGAAGAACAAAGATTTTGGACTTCGAACTAAGAGGGTTTTGGGCGATTTTTGAAGAGGGTTTCAAGGGCTATCATCAGGTGTGGATTCTTGGACTTAGATTATGATATTCTGATGTATAAACATGGATTAACACTGAAAACCCAAGAAATTAAAGGTTAAAAATGGAGGTTAGGGTTTGAAACTTAAGAGAGTTTAAACTTGTGATTTGAGGGGTCAAATGGACTCATATTCTTGTGAACTTGATATGTATAGACTCGTGGCGAGATAAGGATCGTATTGATGTAAAATTTTCTGGATTTTGAGGAGTGAGCCCCGGGCTCGGGTTTTGCAAATTTCGAGATTTTTGATATTTTTCGAGTCTTTTTGATTGGGTTATTTTCCCTTAGCCTATTGTAATGTATTCGTTGTGATTTTGGCCAGATTCGACGCGCGAGGAGGTCGAATTGAGAGGAAAGGGCATTGCGAGCTAGTCTTTGGCCGGCTAGAGGTGAGTAATGGATGTAAATGCTGCTCTGAGGTTTTGAAACCCCGGACTTTCACACCGTAACGCAATATTGAGGCGTGACATGCATTCCACGATGAGTGCGGGATCGTTTACTATTGGGGATTGAGACTTGGTAAATACCGAGTGTTAAATTTCTATTATATTGGCGGTTGAGACGCATACTTTATCACTATGAATTGGGCTTATTATCGTGTTTGGGGTGTTGTGCCGACTTGTAGAATCCTTAGGGGATCCTTATATGTTTTTCCTCCCTTGTTCGCATAGAATATACTCTCAGTTATGCTTTCAACTGTTAAAAATAATATAATAACTGTGTTTACACATGAATATTAAATGTAAAAAGGATATGAGGGCTAAGGTCCCTATAGTATGTCATGCCCGATTGGCTGTGAACTTATTTGACTGAGATGGGTCGGGGACCCGATAGTGAGGATGTTTCCCTTTGATATGGATCGGGCTACACGCCGCAGCGATGATATATATATTGATATTGAGGACGAGAGCCTGTTTGATGCCACGATATGGCTGATATTGCACTTGGGTTGTAGGAGCCCCTCCAGAGTCTGTATACACCACCAGTGAGCGCCGTCGACATTAAATAAGTGGGGCGAGTTGCACACCGCAGCGGGTCCTAGAGTGTACCGTTATCTATGTTGCATCTTTTCATGCATTATTCCTTGATTGTATTACTTGTTGGTTACCGTTTCACTGATATTGATCTAAACTACTAGGTATATATTACTTTTTGCATTTTCTGCATTTTTTTACTTTCAGACTGTAGTTCTGTTTATTACTCACTGGGTCGGAGTACTCACTTTACTCCCTGCACCTTGTGTGCAGATCCAGGGCATTCACAGGCTGAGTGAGCTTTGACCAACTTTCCAGAGTTCTTATTCCGGGAGTATTTGAGGTAGCTGCAGGGCGTTCGCAGCCGTTGATTTTCCCTTCAATCCCTGTCCTTTTATTTTCGCATTATCAGCTTTTAGGCAGACTTGTATTAGGATGTTACTCTGTATTTTAGAGGCTCATATTCGTGACACCAGGTCCATGTTGGGCTGCATTGGTATTTGTTAGACTTTTGTTCTGCATTATTATTAGTATTTTAGGCCTTGACTTAAATGGCATTTATCTTCATCTGTTTAATTAATGGGGTTATTGTTATAAATGGTCGGGCTTGCCTAGTAGTGTGCTGGGCACCATCATGACCGGGTTGGGGTCGTGACAAGTTAGTATCAGAGCCTAGGTTACTTGGTCTTGCAAGTCATGGGCTGGTTTAGTAGAGTCTCGCGGATCGGTATGGAGACGTCTTTACTTATCCTTGGGAGGCTGTAGAACCTTTAGGAAACTTCCTATTCTTGGAATTCTTATCGTGCGACTTTGTTGATCGGAGAACTAAATTTTGTTATCCTATTCTCTCACAAATGGCGAGAACCCGTGCTACCGATGTGGCGAACGACCACCTGTACCACCTAATGAGGCCACCGGAGGCCGTGGACGCGGTCGTGGTCGAGGCAGAGCCGAGGGGGCAGCACCTGTTGACCCACCAGTTGCCCCGGCTCAGGATCAGGCTCCAGCTGTAGAGGCTCCAGAAGCACCTATTCAGGCACCGGCTGTGCCTATTATGATTCCGGGTCTTTAGGAGGCCCTAGCTCAGATTCTATCAGTTTGCACCGGCCTGGCTTAAGCAGTCTCAGCCACTAGTACAGCAGCTACTTCGCAGGTCCGGAAAGGTAATCAGACCCCCGCTGCTCGCACGCCTGAGCAGGTAGTGCAGGGTTTGCAGACACCAGAGGCACCACCAGTTCAGCAGGTTGCCCCAGTTCAGCCGGTTGCACCGGTTCAGGATGATGTGATTCCAGCTATGCCAGACGATGAGCAGCGTTGTCTTGAGAGGTTCAGTAGGCTCTCACCTCCTACTTTCAGTGGTGTTCCGAGCGAGGATGCACAGGGTTTTCTCGACAAGTGTCGATGTATGCTTCGAACAGCAGGGATCTTAGAGGCGAGCGGGGTATCGTTTACTACTTTTCAGTTTTCTGGAGCAGCCTTCACTTGGTGGGAGGCATACGAGCGGCGTAGGCTGTGGGTGCAGTGCCTTTATTATGGCAGGAGTTCTCCACTCTCTTCCTTGAGAAGTGGGTACCGCAGTCTCAGAGGGAGGAGCTGCGGAGACAATTTGAGTGGCTTCGTCAGGGAGATATGACTGTGTCACAGTATGAGGTGAGATTTTCGAAGTTGGCACGTTATGCTCCATGGATGGTCCCGATCGATCGGGAGAGGATTAGGAGGTTTGTGGACGGACTTATCTATCTCGTCTGTATTCTGATGACCCGATAGAGGATACTGAGTCATACCTTTGAGGATGCAGTGGATACTGCTCGTGATATAGAGACGGCTCGCCATTAGGAGAGAGAGGAGAGGGAGACCAAGAGGCCTCGTGGATCGGGTAGCTTCAGTGGTGCTTCGTCTAGGAGCCAGGGTCAGCAGAGCAGGGGGCGTTTTTTCAGGCCTCATCAGTCGGCTAGTCCCGAGTATCGTGGGGCGTCTTCAGGCCGTGGGCATCAGGGGTTCCGGCAGGGCCAGTCTTCACTTAGTGCCCTCCCAGCTCAGAGCTCATCATATGCCCCTTCAGCTCAGGGTTCTTCTGTGTAGAGCACATCGGCTGGTCATTCTGGTGCGAGAGGTTCCCTTCAGCCCCCTTCTTCAGCATCTGGTACTTGTTTTGAGTGTGGCGAGTTTGGCCATATGAGGAGGCAGTGCCCTCGACGTCGTGGTAGTCCATCTCAGCAGAGGGATCAGCCCTCATCTTCTGCTCCGGTTTCTTCAGCACTAGCCAGTCAAAGAGGGGCGGAGGCCAGGCAGCCAGGGGTCGCCCTAGGGGCAGAGGCCGATCAGGCGGTGGCGGCCAGGCTAGATTTTATGCTATTCCAGTCAGGACAGATGCCCTGGCATCAGATGTTGTTATCACAGGTATTATTTCAGTCTGCCACAGAGATGCCTCTGGCTTATTTGATCCCGGTTCTACCTATTTTTATGTGTTATCATATTTTTCTCATCATTTGGGTACGACTCGGGGGTGTCTTGCTTTACCTGTGCACGTATCTACCCCGGTGGGTGATACTATATTTGTGGACCATGTGTATCGGTCCTGTCTTGTTACTATTTGGGGTCTGGAGACCCGAGTTGATTTATTGCTTTTGAGCATGGTGGACTTTGATGTTATTTTGGGCATGGACTGGTTATCTCCGTGTCATGCTATTCTAGACTGTTATGCAAAGACAGTCACTTTGGCTATGCCGGGTGTTCTGAGGATCGAGTGGCATGGTATGACTGACTATGTCCCTAGTAGGGTTATATCTTTCTTGAAAGCCCAGCGTATGTTTGGGAAGGGTTGTCTATCATATTTGGACTTCGTGCATGATGTTGGAGTTGAGGCTCCCAGTATAGATTTTGTTCCCGTTGTGAGAGATTTCCCTGATGTATTTCCTGTAGACCTGCCGGGTATGCCCCCTGATAGGGACATTGATTTTGGTATTGACATGGTGCCGGGAACCAAGCCCATTTCCATTCTGTCGTATCGTATGGAACCAGTGGAGTTAAAAGAATTGAAAGAACAGCTTCAGGAACTCCTAGAAAAGGGGTTTATTCGGCCTAGTGTGTCACCGTGGGGTGCACCTATGTTATTTGTGAAGAAGAAAGATGGCACAATGAGAATGTGCATTGACTACAGGCAGTTGAACAAAGTAACAATGAAGAACAAGTATCCCATGCCTCGCATCGATGATTTCATCGACCAGCTTCAGGGAGCGAGGGTGTTTTCTAAGATTGATCTCTGTTCGGGCTATCACCAGTTGAAGATCAAGGATTCAGACATTCTTAAGATGACCTTCAGGACTAGATATGGTCACTATGAGTTTCTGGTTATGTCTTTCGGGCTGACTAATGCCCCGGCAGCATTCATGCATCTAATGACCAATGTATTTTGGCCGTATCTGGATTCGTTTGTTATTGTATTCATTGATGATATTTTGGTATACTCGCGTAGTCAGGAGGAGCACGCGGAGCATTTGCGAGTCGTATTATAGAGATTGAGAGAGGAGCAATTGTATGCCAAGTTCTCCAAGTGTGAGTTTTGGCTTGGTTCCGTAGCCTTCTTGGGACACGTGGTGTCCAGTGATGGTATTTAGGTCGATCCAAAGAAGATTAAGATGGTTTAGAGTTGGCTTAGACCGTCCTCGACCACAGAGATTCGTAGCTTCCTCGGTTTGGTGGGTTATTATCGCCGGTTCATCCAGGTTTTCTCATCTATTGCCTCGTCCTTGACCAAGTTGACGCAGAAGGGTGCTCCGTTTGTATGGTCGGACGAGTGCGAGGAGAGCTTTCAGAAACTCAAGACAGCTTTGACCACAGCTCCAGTATTGGTCTTGCCATCAGCTTCAGTTCTTACACTGTTTATTGTGATGCTTCGAGAGTCAGGATTGGCTGTGTAATGATGCATGAGGGTAGAGTGATTGCTTATGCTTCTCCTCAGTTGAAGCCCCATGAGAAGAACTACCCTGTTCATGACTTAGAATTGACTGCTATAGTTGATGCCATGAAGATTTGGAGGCACTATCTATATGGAGTATCTTGTGAGGTATTCACCGATCATCACAGTCTTCAGCATTTGTTCAAAAAAAAGATTTTAATTTGAGGCAGCGGAGGTGGCTTGAGTTGCTTAAGGACTATGATATTACCATTTTGTATCATCCGGGAAAGGCCAATGTAGTGGCCGATGCTTTGAGCCTAAAGGAGTTTACTATGGGGAGTTTGGCGTATATCCCAGTTGGGGAGAGGCCCTTTGCAGTTGATGTTCAGGCTTTGGCCAATCGGTTGGTGAGACTAGACATTTCAGAGCCCAGTCGGGTATTGGCTTGCGTGGTTTCTCGGTTTTCCTTTTATGATCGCATCAGAGAGCGCCAGTATGATGATCCACATTTGTTTGTCCTCCGGGACAGAGTTCAGCACGGAGATGCTAGAGATGTGACTATAGGTGATGATTTTGCGTTGAGGATGCAGGGCCGGATTTGTGTGCCCAATGTAATGGGCTTAGATATTTGATTCTTGAGGAGGCCCACAGCTCGTGGTATTCCATCCATCCGGGTGCCACGAAGATGTATCAGGACTTGAGACAACACTACTGGTGGAGGAGAATGAAGAAGGACATTGTAGGATTTGTGGCTCAGTGTCTCAATTGTCAGCAGGTAAAATATAAGCATTAGAGACCGGGCGGTTTGCTTCAGCAGATGGTTATTCTTGAGTGGAAATGGGAGAGAGTTACTATGGATTTCGTGAGTGGTCTTCCTCAGACGTTGAAGAAGTTCGACTCGATTTGGGTGGTTGTGGATCGGCTGACCAAGTCCGTGCATTTCATTCCAGTGTGTACTATATATTCTTCGGAGCGACTAGCAAGGATCTTTATTCGTGAGATTTTCCGATTGCATGGGGTTCCAGTTACCATTATCTCGGATAGAGGCATTCAGTTTACTTCCCAGTTCTGGAGGACTTTTCAGCGAGAGTTGGGTAAGCAGGTAGAGCTGAGCATAGCGTTTCATCCTCAGACGGAAGGACGGATAGTCTGAGCGTACCATTCAGATATTAGAGGACATGTTGCGTGCCTGTGTGATTGATTTCGGAGGTTCTTGGGATGAGTTTCTACCTCTTGTAGAGTTTACCTACAACAACAGCTATCAGTCTAGCATTTAGATGGCGCCGTATGAGGCCTTATATGGGAGATGGTGTAGATCTCTGATCGGTAGGTATGAGCCCCGCGAGGCTAGGTTGCTGGGGACAGATTTGGTCCAGGATGCCTTAGAGAGAGTGAAGGTGATTCAAGAGAGACTTCGCACAGCTCAGTCACGTCAGAAGAGTTATGCGGACCGGAAGGTTCGAGATGTATCTTACGCGGTGGATGAGAAGGTCTTGCTGAAGGTTTCACCCATGAAGGGTGTGATGAGGTTTGGAAAGAAAGGGAAGCTAAGTCGCTATTCATCGGACCTTTTTAGGTGCTTAGAAGGATTGGGGAGGTGGACTATATGCTTGCTTTGCCACCCAGCTTGTCGGGCGTTCATCCGGTACTCCATGTTTCCATGCTTCGGAAGTATGCTGGGGACCCGTCTCATGTCTTGGACTTCAGTACAGTTCAGTTGGATGAGGATTTGACATATGATGTAGAGCCAGTGGCTATTTTGGGTCGTTAGGTTCGGAAATTGAGATCGAAGGATATAGCTTCGGTGAAGGTTCAGTGGAGAGGTCGGCCGGTGGAGGAGGCTACTTGGGAGACCGAGCAGGAGATGCGGAGCAGATACCCTCACCTATTTGAGACTTAAGGTATGTTTCTTGACCCGCTCAAGGACGAGAGTTTGTTTTAGTTGGGGAGGATGTGACGACCCGACCCGTCATCCCCGTTTATTGCTTTTTCATGATTTATTATGTGTGTTGGATGAGTTTGAGTTGATTCGGATTGGATTTGGTGGGAAAATGGACAATTAGTCCCTTTAAGGGAAGGTTGGTTTAGAAAAGTCAACCAGAAGTTGATTTATGAGTTAGAGGGCTCGGATGTGATTACCGACGATTCGGTTAGCTTTGGGGGATGATTTGAGGCTTAGGAGCGCAATCAAAAGTAATTTTGGAGGTTCGGTGTAGAATTAGGCTTGAATTGGAGAAGTAAGCATTTTGGCGATATCCAGTTGATAGGTGAGATTTTGATCCGAGGGTCGGAATGGAATTCCGATAGATGTAGTAGCTTCGTTAGATGATTTGTGATGTGTGTGCAAAATTTCAGTTGAATCGGAGGTGGTAAGGTCAGGTTTTTGATCGAATGTGAGTTTCGGAAGAATTTGATAAACTTAGGCGTTGATTTGGTGAAATTTTGATGATTTTGATGTTAACGATAGTGATTTGATGATTCGAGCAAGTTTGAATAAAGTAATAGATCATGTTTGTGCCTTTGGTTGAGGTCCCGGGGGCCTCGGGGTGAGTTCGGGTGATTAAACGGAGAGTTTGGAGTTTGTTGCATATTTTGGAATTTCCTGGTTCTGTCATTTCCACATCTACGGAAAAGCGACCGCATAGGCGGTTCCGCAGATGCGGGGAGGAGGTCGCAGAAGTGGTTCTAGTAGGGGCTTGACCATTCCGCAGAAGCGGACAAGAGTCCGCATAAGCGGTTCCGCTGGTGCAATATCTGGACCGCAGAAGCGGTCGTGGCACTTAAGTGACTTCCGCAGAAGCGGAATAATTGCCGCAAAAGTGGTAACCGCAGAAGCGGTTTTGGTGCCGCAGAAGCAAAAAGGCCTGGGCAAATATTAAATTAAGTCTTCTTCGCGAATTTTGAAAGAACAAACATTTTGGACTTCGAACTAAGAGGGTTTTGGGCGATTTTTGAAGAGGGTTTCAAGGGCTATCATCAGGTATGGATTCTTGGACTTAGGTTATGATATTATGGTGTATAAATATGGATTAACACTGAAAACCCAAGGAATTAAATGTTAAAAATGGAGGTTAGGTTTTGAAACTTAAGAGAGTTTAAACTTGTGATTTGAGGGGTCAAATGGACTCCGATTCTTGTGAACTTGATATGTATAGACTCGTGGTAAGATAAGGATCGTATTGATGTAAAATTTTCTGGATTTCGAGGAGTGGGCCTGGGGCTCGGGTTTTGCAAATTTTGTGATTTTCGATATTTTTCGAGTCTTTTCGATTGGGTTGTTTTCCCTTAGCCTATTGTAATGCATTCGTTGTGGTTTTGGCCAGATTCGATGCGCGAGGAGGTTGATTTTAGAGGAAAGGGCATTGCGAACTAGTCTTTGGCCGGCTAGAGGTGAGTAATGGATGTAAATGCTGCTTTGAGGGTTTAAAACCCCGGACTTTCACACCGTAACGCTATATTGAGGCGTGACACACACTCCACGATGAGTGCGGGGTCGTTTACTGTTGGGGATTGAGACTTGGTCCATACCAAGTGTTAAATTTCTATTATATTGGCAGTTGAGACGCATACTTTATCATTGCGAATTGGGCTTATTGCCGTGTTTGGGGCCTTGTGCCGACCTGTAGAATCATTAGGGGATCCTTATATGTTTTTCCTCACTTTTGTGCATAGCATAAACTCTCAGTCATGCTTTCAACTGTTAAAAATAATATAATAATTGTGTTTACACATGAATATTAAATGGAAAAAGGATATGAGGGCTGAGGTCCCTATAGTATGTCATGCCCGATTGGCTGTGAACTTATTTGACTAAGATGGGTCGGGGACTCGATAGTGAGGATGTTTCCCTTTGATATGGATCGGGCTGCACGCCGCAGCGATGATATATATTGATATAAAGGCTGAGAGCCTGTTTGATGCCACGATATGGCTGATATTGCGCTTGGGCTGTAGGAACTCTTTCGGAGTCTGTATACACCACCAGTGAGCGTCGTCGACGTTAAATAAGTGGAGCGGGCTGCACGCCGCAGCGGGTACTAGAGTGTACCGTTATCTGTGTTGCATATTTTCATGCATTATTCCTTGACTGTATTACTTGTTGGTTATAGTTTCACTGATATTGATCTAAACTGCTAGATATGGATTACTTTGTGCATTTTCTGCATTTTCTTACTTTTAGACTGTAGTTATGTTTATTACTCACTGGGTCGGAGTACTCACTTTACTCCTTGCACCTTGTGTGCAGATCCAAGGCATTCACAGGGTGAGTGAGCTTTGACCAGCTTTCCAGAGTTCTTATTCCGGGAGTATTTGAGGTAGCTGCAGGGCATTCGCAGCCGTTGATTCTCGCTTCTATCCCTATCCTTTTATTTCCGCATTATCAGCTTTTAGGCAGACTTGTAGTAGGATGTTACTCTGTATTTTAGAGGCTCATGTTCGTGACACCGGGTCCATGTTGGGCTGTATTGGTATTTGTTAGATTTTTGTTCCGCATTATTATTAGTATTTTAGACCTTGACTTAAATGGCATTTATCTTCATCTGTTTAATTAATGGGGTTATTGTTATAAATGGCCGGGCTTGCCTATTAGTGTGCTGGACGCCATCATGACCGGGTTGGGGTCGTGACAACGAGACGCATATTCTTAAAACGAGAATTCAGGTCGTCAGATCCTCCACCTCTTAAACAAACGTTCGTCTTCGAACGTGATAAAATTATTCTGAAATTACCAAATTGATGTTTTTACTTTTACACATATACTCATGGTTGATCCTACATTACCACATTCGAAATAAGTTCGACAATATCATTTCAATTGAGGCTATTTCTCTTACCCAAATTTGTAAACTTTAAGACTAAGTTTCTTACACTCCGAACATTTTCAAAAAGGTTTGATTTTTACATCATCCCACGTTCTTAGTCTCACCTGGCTATAGCAACTCGTGCCTATGCACGCATCAACTTTTTAATAGCATTGGTTGTTGCATCCTCCCCCACTTAGGGTCATTCACCCTCAAATAAGAAGTAGAGTCCGCTCTCAAACACATAAAGTAAACCTTTTTTTTCGCACATCTCAATGCCCCAAATTTTTCTAACTTTCAAAATTTTTAGAAATTTTGGCAGAGTCTCCCCTATAATTGGGCCTATCTACCTGTCAGAGTAACACCAAAACAACTCTTAATAACACATCCACAACTCAATAAATCACCATAAATTATATATCAATAACACAAATCTCCGCATTACAAGCTTGACTTTATCATAAAGATATCTGGACATGAAACACATCATATGTATGACCATAACCATATCTCTGGTCTTAATAGTTGTTCATAATTTATTACAAATCGCCAATTAATCTCATGCCAACAAAAATCTCGTTTCAAACCTCCATTTTCTAACAACGATGCATGAAGACCTCAAAATTAATTACCCAAATTAACGAGTCACATTTAACGCCACCTGGGCACTTATCTTGGGGGAAACAACTCAATAGTTACAATATAAATTGGCAAATTATGTACGAAGATATTTATACAAGAATTTTCACATAAGCCTCATAGGCATGACTCCCTATAAGTACTATAGTACAAATTTTTAATTTCACTGGGGAGAATTTAAACACATAAACTTTTCACCACAAGGACCTCGTCCTTATATAACATCCACCGCAGGTTGTAACCCAGTTTAATAATTTACGTCATAAAAAAAATACGAGGATCTCGTGCTCAATTCCGTACACAACTAATATGCACATTGTGCCAATTGAAATTTTCCATTTCCTTTCTTTCTTCTTATAATTAATTCCCGTTTAACAAAATCACAACATATAAGGAACCCTTACATCGATAGGGAATATAATTTCATAATTGAAATAAATTATTTGGAAATTGTATCGAACTCAAAGAAATGATTAACAAAAGCCACTTTTAGCCTCACAACTATCTTTTGTGACCAACACATAGTGATAGACATAGCTATCTACATACAATCTCCCAACAGGGTATTCACATAAGTAAATTTAAGATTTTGAGGCTTACTCAGGAGTAGAGCATATTAGGAGGACTTTCCTCGATACTCATAACCGAATCAAGTTAAGGAAATTGTTCCTTTATGATAACTCGAGTTTGTACTTGTAACGACTCCATCTAGTGTAGCGACCTCAGCTATACCATAAAAAATATATCAATAGGTCGGGCCTCCACCTCTTAGGCACCATCTACCCTCTTTTCCTCCGCCCCTAATTGGTAGTGTAAGTAAAGTTGTAACTGTAATGGAGTATGTGACATGTGTGCTCTGATGGAATAGATTTCTCCTAAGTCTATGAAAATTTCTCAGGATGTTCCTAGTATCACCATGTTCATAACAACCCATCCGCAGTTCGACTGCTCATACTGAGTCTGCACCAGATAACTTAAATAACCATTCCAGGAGATTCCATGCCACTGGTACATTAAAAGATGACTGCCCCACGCGAGTGTTGTGATTAACTTAAGCACTACGAGTATACTAAATATGTTTCCATAACCCCGCTGGTACTGAAATGTAGAATTATTAAGGACACGGGAATATGTCAAGTCTCATCATCATCCTGTTCAAATCTCAGTTATTGATCATGTACAAGTTTTTTGTAAACCCTTTCAATACCACATAAATATATCTCAGGCCAAAATTGGTATAACACATGACCCCGCTATTTGATCGTTGATAGTGGACTCCCCTCACCTGGCACGAAGCCATATGAAACATTCTGATGTTTCACAATACTAACTTTTATTACTCGTATGACACCGGTCATAAGATACCTCAAGCTATTTACTTGGCGATTGTCATCCTCATGACAGTTAAAATCACTTCCTCCAGTGTCTTGGCTGCTAGTATGTACTTCTTCACTAATTAGAAATCCCATACGAATTACATAGTCTCTAATACGACCAACTAATTTTAGATCTACATCCACTTGTGATGATTAGGCAACCAATTAAACCTTCTTAAGATTTTACTACCAGATGCCAAAATCTGATCCACTCCCATGCGCACAGCTGAAAGATCTCTCTGCACTTCCATAACCTCAATTCTGAACGACATGTGGTAACGACGGTTGAGCTACCCTGGCTCTCTTATAACCCTTTTTACGATATCACAACCCATTGGCGTACTGCGCAAATTTCATACATGAGTGGATGCAAAAGAACCTAAGATATGCGCTTCAAGCTGAATAAATATCACATGATAAAGAATGAATGAAGTGGGAATTTTTTCCTACTAGTTCTGTAGCATCTCGAAGATAAGTACAGACGTCTCTTTACCGATCCGCAAGACTCTACTAAACTCGCTTATGACTTGTAGCACCTATGAACCTAGAGCTCTGATACCAACTTGTCACGACCAAAGTTTTCCTCCGTTGGTTTTCGTGATGGCACCTAGTCTTAAGGACTAGGTAAGCCTAATAATTGCGGAATAACAACCTTGAATAATAACATCTAAAATTCTTATAAAATAGAATTCTTATACAATGAACATCTTCCCAAAACCCGGTAGTACAAGTTATAAGCTCTATAGAGTTTTTTTTTCGCTAACATTTCTAAACACAAGCGTAAGGAAATAAGTATAGTAGTGAGAATATAAAATAAGAAGGTGACTCCGAAGCCTGCGAACGCAGCAACAGGGCTACCTTGAGTCTCCTCGGCAAGAATCGACACAGCTACTAGCAAACAATACCTGGGTCTGCACAAAAGAGTGAAGAGTGTAGTATCAGCACAACCGACCCCATGTGTTGGTAAGTGCCTAGCCTAACCTCGGTGAAGTAGTGACGAGGCTAGGACCAGACTACAAATAAAACCGTGCAATATAACGTACAAAATAATAGGAAGCAGATAACAATGATGGCAACAACGATCAACCGGTGATATAAATAGCAGGTAACAAGAACACCATAAATGTCTCTCCACAAATAATAGATACAAGTGCAATCAATAAATCAAGTCCTTCAAATATAATATTTCGCCTATAAATCCCTCAAGTAATAATCTCTAAGATAATGTGTTTTTCAAAGAATATATTTTGAATATATTTCCTTTAAATAAATATCTTTCAAATAAGCGTCTTCCGAATATAATTCTTTCGAGTAAAGGTCATCTTGTGATGCCTCATTTCATAATCATACATAATATAGGTCTCATCCCACTTTCATACTTCCACGGCACCTCGTGCCCATATTTGTATCACAATCGCACGGACTATAGCCCAATACAATTAAGAATTTTCAATGAGTCTCATTCACTTAACATAAAGTAGAGTACAACTTTCAACCCAATTTGGAAATCAACAAGAAAAGATGAAGTTATTTTTTAGAAATCATTTGATAAAGAAAAAAAAAAACCTTTTCAATTAAAGTACAATATCGAATAAATCATTACCTTTAATACGAGAGATTAATAGATCAAAACATAGTAGAAATTCCTTTTCAAGTAAAGTATAACCTCAAACGGTTTAAGGAAAATTTAGTTGAGAAATCAATTGAGTTAAAAATGTGACAATTGTTGAAATTTGGAGTATTGAACATATAACAAATAAAATAAAATAAGGCGAGGTATTGTAATCACTATGGATTCCAACACAAAGGATCACAACAGTAAAGAAATCTAAACAGTTAATACACTTAAATTGTTAATAACAAGTAAAGATGGGAGGGAGAAAACATGCTTTGGAGAATAAAAGGTAAAAACAGAATATCAAGAGAATTATAAAGGAATCAAAATCCAACCACTAACAAGAATAAGGAAAACAAAAGCAGATTTCACTTTCTTTTCACATCTTGTTGCAAGCGTGCAACCCGATCCCATTTCCTGTATCTCGTGGTAGGCATGCCACCCGCTCCCATTTCATGTATGTCGTGGTAGGCGCACCACCCGCTTCCATTTCATTATCTCTTGTGGTAGGCGTACCACCCGCTCCCATTTCATTATATCTTGTGGTAGGCGTACAACCCGTTCCCATTTCAATTATCTTGTGGTAGACATACCACCCGCTCCCATTTATATTATCTTGTGGTAGGCGTACCACCCACTCGCATTTCAGTTATCTTGTGGTAGGCGTATGTCATGACCCAATTCTCCAAACCCGATCGTGATGGCGCCTCTCGTGAAGACAAAGCCAGCCAACAGAACAACAACGCCTCTTTTAACTGTTACTTAGCACAAATAAGTCTGAATCATAGATAATGAAATCATATTGCAGAATAAACGTAATAAAACAGGGAATCCATCCCGACTCAGCCCGAAATCGGGGTGTCATAAGTCACGAGCATCTAGAAGGATTTTTAATACAACTACAAAGCCTGTAATACATAGAATAAAATCTGGAATCAAAAGGAAGAAATCTGGTGCCACGAACACTCGCGGTCACCTTGCTCAGCTACGATAGCAAATCCTCAATCAGCTCAAACCCCCTACCGGGTAAACCAATACCTGCATCTGCACGCGAGGTGCAGGGAGTAAAGTGAGTACTCAAACTCTGTGAGTAATAAAGGTAAATAATAACTGAGCAGCAAGAAACCACGTAAAGCAAGCCATCATGCTATATAGAACAGTGTAACCCTTTGAGAAGACAGTGAAACCGTGAAATCTTTAGAAATATCTGGACTCAGTTTAAAACCTCTTTTGAAATATCTTTTTCCAATAGTTAAGCAAATGAATGCGAAACAGGTAGTTCAATTCAACACAAAAGTCAGCCCCTCGGGCACAGCACTCCATTAACAAATAACACCAGGGTATCAGGTAAGCAGTGCAAAAAGTAGCATAGAAGCCAATGAAATGCGAGTGTTGGAATGTCATGACAAATAATACAAATAGGAACAAATGCATGAGTGCAATGCAATGCATATGACGGTACGCTCCGGTACCCGCTGTGACGTGCAGCCCGATCCATTTAACTTCGACGGAACACACTGGGGATATGTACAGACTCCATAGGGGCTCCTAAAGCCCAAGCGCAATATCAAGCAATCTCGTGGCATCAACCAGGCCCTCCGCCTCAATATTAATACAACCATCCAGGACATCGGCCTCAAGATCAATGTAACACCGCTGCGGCGTGCAGCCCGATCCATGCATAGTCCAGAAATGCACATAAGCCACTTGGGCAATGTTAAAATGATGGTTCTCAACTCAAAACGTCAATAAAATATTGTTTCAATTTTTCAAATCTTAGAAAGATGGCTGAGTTTGTAAAACAGTATTAAAACCTTGGACTGAGATCAAATAATAAGCAAAAGTGATGCAAAAACGGTGATATCAATTCCTGAAGGATTCACATAGTTGGCATGAAGCCCAAACATGGCAATCAACCCAAATTATGATGATAACAAGTAGTTTCAGTCAAATACGTAGTAATTTCATCAATCGGGACGACCAAGTCACAATCCCCAACGGTGCTCTACCCCACGCTCGCTATCCGGCGTGCAAGTCACCTCAATACAGTATTATGGTGTGCAAATCCGGGGTTTCAAACCCTCAGACCATCATTTACAATCATTACTCACCTCGAACCGGTGAAATCTCTAGCTCGCGACGCCTTTGCCCCTCAAATCGGCCTCCACGCGCTTCGAATCTAACTAAAATCAGAGTGAATACATCACAATATGCTAAGGGAACAATATCCAATCGAAAACAATCGAAAAATAGCAAAGATCTCGAAACAAGCAAAACCGGAGCCTCGAGCCCACTTCTCGAAAAAATTATAAAATTCTCATCAAAGGATTCCTCATCTCGCCACGAGTCTATACATATCAAAATCACAAGAATCGGAGTCCATTTGACCCCTCAAATCCCTATTTTAAACTCTCTTAAGTTCAAGCCCTAAATAACCATTTTTGACCTTTGATTCCATGATTATTCAGTGTAAATCCATGTTTTTACACCATAAAATCATATTCTAAGTCCAAGAATCCATACATGATTAAAGCCCTCGAAACTCTCTTCAAAATCGCCACAAAGCTCTCCAAGTTCGAAGTCCAAAATGTTGTTCTTTCAAAAATTCGCGAAGAATCCTATTTCATTTAACTGCCCAGGCAATTCCACTTATGCGGTAACAATGTCGCTTCTGCGACTTCCGCATATGCGGTCCATGTCCGCTTCTGCGGACCTTCACTTAAGGGCCTTGACCGCTTCTACGGCCCAAATTTCGCACCAGCGGGACCGCCTATAAGGTCCTATCTTCCGCTTCTGCGGAACCTGATATGGAACAACATTTCCGCTTCTGCGCCTTACCGCTCGCTTCTGCGAGACCGCACCTGCGGTCCTATAACCGCATGTGCGAAAACACCAGATACCAGCAAACTTAAACATGCAACAACTCCACAACTCTCCGTTTAACCACCCGAACTCACCCCGAGGCCCCCCGAGGCCCCCCGGGACCTCAACCAAAAATACAAACATGATCCAATACCTTATTCGAACTTGCTCCGATCATCAAAACACCACTATTAACACAAAAATCTTCAAATTACATCAAATTCAAGCCTTTCTTTCAAAAACTTTCGAAACACGCCTTTGATCAAAAACCCAACCAAACGACATCCGAATGACCTAAAATTTTGCACACACATCCAAAATCACCCAACGAAGCTACTGCAACTCTCGGAATTCTATTCTGACCCTCGGATCAAAATCTCACACATCAACCGGAATTCGCCAAAATACTAACTTCGCCAATTCAAGCCTAATTCTACACCGAGCCTCCAAAATCACTTCCGATCACGCTCCTAAGTCACAAATCATCCCCGAAGCTAATCGAATCACCGAAAATCACATCCGAGCCCTATAACTCATAAGTCAACGTCCGGTTGACTTTTCCAACTTAAGCCTTCCTTAAAGAGGCTAAGTGTCTCATTTCTTATCAAAGCCAATCAAAATCAACTCTAACACACCAAATACCGATAACGAAACATGAAGAAGCATAAAATGGGGGAAACGGGCGGTAACTCCTGAGACGACGGGTCGAGTCGTCACATCCTCCCCAACTTAAACAAACGCTCATCCTCGAGCATACCTAGAGTTGTCCTAGGATCCAACCAATAGCTGAATGACCTTACCAAGCATATACCCGGGGTGATCCCACGTCACCCTATCTCGCATAGGTCTGATAACACCACATAGCTGAAATCTCACAATCCATTTAGACCATAAACCGTAGAACCACATTGCACTTTCCGAAATCATACACAAGATTAGAACCCCACGTCTATCTTCAGAATAAACCCGAACTAGCTGCAATAACCCATACCTGCAACCTCAGGTGAGACCATATGATATACCACATAATCCAAATACTCGAAACGATAGACTCTATTCACAGCAGTTGCCCATAATAACCAAATACCGATAGAAAACCTCTTATTAGCTAAAGTCTTATTCCAACACTTCCTTATACTGCCAACGATAAATGAATCACGCGATAAACCGTAACCATTTCTCAGATCAACCATTCATGAAGCCACTTCCCTTTGACTAATACCACAACAGATTTCCGAGCCAAACCTCGATATTATCCTTCTAACAAGATGAAATCAGATCTATTCATATTCATTAATGACCCCAACGATCACCTCGAATCCAACACACCACTCTGGTGATTTGACACCTTGATACTGGCCTTAGCCACCACTTGCATAATACACGCACCAATAAGAAACGGTCTGAACATACTCAAATCATGACAAATGACTCAAACAAAAGAGCTGCACCTCAAGCTTATCAGTACCATTACAACGCAAGGCTGAGATCCCGTCTCACATCATAGAAATAGAATACCTGAATCTACCCCGAAGGGTCATACCCCCGCGTGGCGTTGCCACAACACGTGATCCTATCCAAACATTGTTACACATGAAACACCTCAAGACGCTATGCTCAAGACCGATAGCCACACACAATTTGATGTCTGAAAAGAAAGCAATTCATTACACCCACGGTGAAACAAATAACATACGATACGCAACCCGATAGGTCATAACCAATACTCCATTTACCAAGCAACACTCAATTACTCTTCCCGGTCAACTTTCTGTATGAATCCTCAATAGAACCGCACCACATGCGCCCATATCCAACAAATCATAATGCCTCATAGCACGGGAAAAAAGCAACTCATAGATCTCCCCAGATTACTAACAAGTTCAATAACGATCGAATCAACCTATCCCTCAACAATTCAACTCCGGACTAACCAAGCTAACTCAAGCCAAATACGTAGCCACATCGGCCTGCCAACGAACTCAACACCAAGAATCCTGAAGCTGCTCCTTCTACCACTATAACTCTTATCGGAGCCGTACGATACGGTGCCCTTCACCAAATCGAGACCGAAATCCACAACCTTGCCCGGCGACATGCCTGGCCACAACAAACGCATCCGAAAAGTCCTCAACACTGGAACTGAATCAATGGTAGAAACCTCTGCACTGACATCCACCACGAAGGCCCAATTAAGGAAAGCAATCCTTTCCAGGCGTCCGCTGGTCTTTGGAATACAAACCACTGTGCCAAAACATAATCCGATGCACCTCGTCACGCAACCTGTGGCATTTTCCGACATAGCCCATAGCACAACAGTCTAGAATAACCCAACACTGAGACAACTAGTCTACACCCCAATATCATGTCCAAAATCTAATATACCAAACAAAGAAATATCCACTCGGCCTCCAAATCGCAATAGCCGCTAACGGTACCAATACACACGATCTACAACCACTACATAGATTGCACCTGAGAACTCCCAGTCTCCAAATACATATAGCATATGAATCACTGTACCTGATCCCAAATTCCGCAGTATGAATACATATTACACCTCAAGTACCCAATCATTCCACGAAAGATATTCTAAAATTCCCCTGTTCCATCAAACACACTCAGATATCAGCAGT
Source organism: Nicotiana glauca (assembly GCA_026770625.1). Taxonomy (NCBI): domain Eukaryota; kingdom Viridiplantae; phylum Streptophyta; class Magnoliopsida; order Solanales; family Solanaceae; genus Nicotiana; species Nicotiana glauca. The sequence goes on along the minus strand of MU685786.1, from coordinate 9,232 downwards.
CGATCTAGAAAGAAAGCACTACAATACTAACATAGTATCATCAGTCTAATCACATTACCCTTTTTCCGAGACATTTACTCTCGTCAAATCACTTCCGATTAGAAATATCATTTCCTTGATTACCTGAGGCTACCCGTTGCCTAAGATTTTATTTTTTTTAACTTCTTTTCAGAACTGAACTTTAACTCATCTAGTCAAGAACTCCCGTTGATCCCATTTGGAAGAAAATAACCACACATCCCACGCTTCACATGCCCGTAGAAATATATATACATCTCCAAACCATGGTAAAACCCAACAAGAACTCTCTCCCAATTCCATTTGCACAAGCTAAACTGCCAGGACTGAATCCTTTTACCCAAGCCAAGCTAAGCAAGCTGTCAGAACTCAAGGGCTTTGCTGCAAAATACATGTAAGGGCTCATTACCTCGAACACATACGAAGAATTAATCATATCCTTACCATACCGATTTGGTCCACTATCAAGCTATTCTATCTACCTGATTTCCCTGCTGATTCATCATCAACTTGATATTCCCTCTTGATGTATCACCACAATGCCTCAACCCAGGATTACCACAAGAGACTCGAACATAAGACCACACATAGGCCACTGAATACTCTCTCAAATGTTCCCAGAAATACCACATTCCAGAATACTTTACTTTGAAGAACTTCCTGTGAATCTGAATTCGTTACCATTACTTTCCAGATACCGATACATAGGATCCCATAATCAACATAAAAATACCACAAGTCTTGACCTATTCCAATGAAAAACACAGCCTCTACCCGCATACACAACCTTAAGAGACCTGATTGTTACATGTAGAATCTTAAACACAATAAAACCATTCTCGAGAGTCGTTTACTTCATATTCGAACTGCAATTTACCTGATCAAATGTACATAACCATCCGTGCCTCCTTAGCACTCTGACACCGCATGATATAATCTCATTCCCATACAAACAAACATCTTCCTTCCCTATACACTGAGCATTCTTTATCAACAACAGCTCAAGACACCCTATTATTTTCACACATCTACGAAGCACCATATAACCTTTGTCAAAAATTTTGCTTCACTCGTGCCATCCTTGGCTCGATTTCTGCAACCCGAACTGATCCGCCAGCATATCTCAAAACGGAACCAACATAGCACATAACCGTGCAATGAGCTAATCAACAGCAACCTCCCCAACTTGGCTCGAAGCCATACATCAGGACACACTCAATAACCCATAATACTTTTACTCTAATGATGCCACCAATTCATAGCGAGATTAAACTCAAATCCTCTACCAGTTTGTGAAACACAGATCATCTAGTACTGTAATCCTTTGCAAACCTCGCATTCATTCCCACCTCAGTTGAGTCCACTCTCTTAAGCGACCCGAATTCTCAAATTTCAACACGTACCCTTCCATTACACATGAGATCTTCTAACATACGCATAATGATCATACCACTTAAGAACACTCCGCAGGAGATAACCCACCTGCTTTACCTCAATTTAGTGCTTCAGCATACCTTCCACCATCATATACGTTACACAGTCATTTAGTCTTCCTGAATCTGAACTCATACCGCCACATGTAATGCACTTCACTCCCAACTAGGAGACGCAAAAATATTCTTCACGCGCCCATAACTCGGGGTTACACATCAAGTCACAATAGGAATCGAACACTTAACAGTTCATCTATTATCCAGCAGACTTCTTCGTCACTACCAAGTCATATAGATACATCTCCCAGTACTAACATACTCATCACATGGATACCAAACTGCCATTTCGGCTAATAGGGACAATACCGAACATATAAGTTCAAAACACTCGCTCACATAATCAGCAACTCGGTGCTCAAGCCATGGCAAAGATCCGACCTCAAGTCCTCCAGATTGGCCAAACATCAAACTCACGGAGATTACGTCTCGCCCCTTGATCAGGGAATCACAATCCATCAAGGCACATCTGATACTGAGCACTCACGTACGCATAGAATCACGTGGAAGGAATTTCAAGAGTTTCTTTTCAAGACGAATCAAGTACGCACGATAAGAATTCCAAGAAAGTGAAGTTTTCCTAAAGGTTCTACAGCCTCTCGGGGATAAATACAGACGTCTCCATACCGATCCGCGAGACTCTACTAAACCTGCACATGACTCGTGAGACCTAGTAACCTAGGCTCTGTACCAACTTGTCACTACCCAATTCCCCAAACCCGGTCGTGATGGTGCCTCTTGTGAAGACAAGGCCAACCAACAAAACAACGCCTCTTTTAACAGTTACTTAGCATGAATAAGTCTGAATCATAGATAATGAAATCATATTGTGGAATAAACGTAAGAAAACAGGGAACCCATCCCGGCTCAGCCCGAAATTGGGGTGTCACAAGTCACGAGCATCTAGAAGGATTTTTGATACAACTATAAAGCCTGTAATACATAGAATAAAATCTAGAATCAAAAGGAAGAAATTCGGTACCGCGAACGCTGACCTTGCTCAGCTACGATAGCAAATCCTCAATCAGCTCAAACCCGCTACCGTGTAAACCAATACCTGCATCTGCACGCGAGGTGCAGGGAGTAAAGTGAGTACTCCAACTCAGTGAGTAATAAAGGTAAATAATAACTGAGTAGCAAGAAACCACGTAAAGCAAGCCATCATGCTATATAGAACAATGTAACCCTTTGAGAAGACGGTGAAACCGTGAAATCTTTAGAAATATCTGGAATCAGTTTAAAAACTCTTTTGAAATATCTTTTTCCAACAGTTAAGCAAATGAATGCGAAACAGATGGTGCAAGTCAACACAAAAGTCATCCCCTCGGGCACAACACTCCATTAACAAATAACACCAGGGTATCAGGTAAGCAATGCAAAAAGTAGCATAGAAGCCAATGAAATGTGAGTGTTGGAATGTCATGACAAATAATACAAATAGGAACAAATGCATGAGTGCAATGCAATGCATATGACGATATGCTCCGGTACCCGCGGCGGCGTGCAGCCCGATCCATTTAATGTCGACGGCGCTCACTGGGGATGTGTACAAACTCCGGAGGGGCTCCTACAGCCCAGGTGCAATATCAAGCAATCTCGTGGTATCAACCAGGCCCTCGGCCTCAATATCAATACAACCATCCAGGCCCTTGGCCTCAAGATTAATGTAACACCGCTGCGGCGTGCAGCCCGATCCATGCTCAGTCCAGAAATGCACATAAGCCACTTGGGCAATGTTAAAATGATGGTTCTCAACTCAAAACGTCAATAAAATATTGTTTCAGTTTTTAAAATCTTAGAAAGATGGTTGAGTTTGCAAAACAGTATTAAAACCTTGGACTGAGATCAAATAATATGCAAAAGTGATGTAAAAATGGTGATATCAATCCCTGAAGGATTCACATAGTTGGCACGAAGCCCAAACATGGCAATCGGCCCAAATTATGATGATAACAAGTAGTTTCAGTCAAATACGTAGTAATTTTATCAATCGGGACGGACCAAGTCACAATCCCCAACGGTGCTCTACCCCACGCTCGCTATCTGGCGTGCAATTCACCTCAATACAGCACTATGGTGTGCAAATTCGGGGTTTCAAACCCTCAGACCATCATTTACAATCATTACTCACCTCGAACCGGTGAAATCTCTAGCTCGCGATGCCTTTGCCCCTCAAATCGGCCTCCACGCGAATACATTATAATATGCTAAGGGAACAATATCCAGTCGAAAATAATCGAAAAATAGCAAAGATATCGAAACTAGCAAAACCCGAGCCCACTTCTCGAACAAATTATAAAATTCACATCAATGAATTTCTCATCTCGCCACGAGTCTATACATATCAAAATCACAAGAATCAGAGTCTGTTTGACCCTTCAAATCCCTATTTTAAACTCTCTTAAGTTCAAGCCCTAAATCACCATTTTTGACCTTTGATTCCTTGATTAATCAGTCTAAATCCATGTTTTTACACCATAAAATCGTATTCTAAGTCCAAGAATTCATACATGATTAAAGCCCTCGAAACCCTCTTCAAAATCGCCACAAAGCTCTCCAATTTCAAAGTCCAAAATGTTGTTCTTTCAAAACTTCGCGAAGAAGCCTATTTCATTTAACTGCCCAGGCAATTCCAATTCTGCGGTAACAATGTCGCTCCGACTTCCGCATCTGCGGTCCACGTCCGCTTCTGCGGACCTTCACTTAAGGGCCTTGACCGCTTCTGCGGCCCAAATTTTGCACCAGGGGGACCGCCTATGCGGTCCTAACTTCGGGCTTCTGCGGAACCTGACATGGACCAACTTTTCTGCTCCTGCGCCTTCCCGCTCGCTTCTACGAGACCGCACCTGCGGTCCTATAACCGCAAGTGCGAAAACACTAGATACCAGCAAACTTAAACATGCAACAACTCCAAAACTCTCTGTTTAACCACCTGAACTCACCCCGAGGCCCCCGGGACCTCAACCAAAAACACAAACATGATACAATACCTTATTCAAACTTGCTCCAATCATCAAAACACCCCGATTAACACAAAAATCATCAAATTACATCAAATTCAAGCCTAAGTTCTTTCAAAAACTTCTGAAACACGCCTTTGATAAAAAGCCCAACCAAACGACGTCTGAATGACCTCAAATTTTGCACACACATCCAAAAGCACCTAACGAAGCTACTGCAACTCTCGGAATTCTATTCCGACCCTCGGATCAAAATCTCACCCATCAACCGGAATTTGCCAAAATACTAACTTCGCCAATTCAAGCCTAATTCTACACCGAGCCTCCAAAATCACTTCCGATCATGACCCTAAGTCACAATTCATCCCCCAAAGCTAACCGAATCACCGAAAATCACATCCGATCCCTATAACTTATAAGTCAACGTCCGATTGACTTTTCCAACTTAAGCCTTCCTTAAAGAGACTAAGTGTCTCATTTCTTATCAAAGCAAATCCAAATCTACTCTAACACACAAAATACCGATAACGAAACATGAAGAAGCATAAAATGGAGGAAATGGGCGGTAACTCCTGAGACGACTGGTCGGGTCGTCACAGCGTACCACCCGCTCCCATTTCAATTATCTTGTAGTAGGCGTACCACCCGTTCCCATTTTAGACCAACAAAAATCACAAAGAATCCTGGCAAGGGAACAAGAGCAATATAATAACATCCTGAATATTTCAATAATATCCCGACAAGGGAACAATAATATCAAAATAATAACATCCCGGCAAGGGAACCATAATATTTTAATAATATCCCGGCAAGGGAACAATAATATTTCAATAATATCCCGGCAAGAGAACAATAATATTTCAATAATATCCCGGCAAGGGAACAACAATATCAAAATAATAACATCCCGGCAAGGGAACAATAATATTTCAATAATATCACGCAAGGGAACAATAATATTTTAATAATATCCCGGCAAGGAAATAATAATATTTCAATAATATTCCGGCAAGGGAACAATAATATTTCAATAATATTCCGGCAAAGGAAAAATAATATCAAAACAATAATAACATATGAAGCGCAATAAACCATAACGGAGTCATAACAATTATAATACAAGACTCACGGGCATGCTTGACACCAACGTATAGATACTCGTCACCATGCCTGTACGTCGTACTTCACAATTAACATGTAATAAATACAATACAACTCTTAATCCCTCAAGCTAAGGTTATACCAAACACTTACCTCGCTTTGCAACCAATTAGAAATTCTCACAATCCTTTGCCTCGCGAATTCGTCCGAAGCTTCAAATCTATCCACAAACAATTCAACATACTCAATACGAATCATCGGAATTAACTCCATATGAAATTACTAATATCCCAGATTAAAATCCGAAATTCATTTTAAAAAAAATCAGGAGCGGGACCCACATTTTGAATCCAAGAAAAACTTACAAAATTCGAATACCCATTCCGATACGAGTTCAACCATATAAAAATTATCGAATTCCGACATCGGATCGCCTTTCAAATCTTCAATTAAAGTCTTTGAAGATTTCCACCATTTCCAACCCAATCTTTACCCATATGAACTCAACAATCTTCCAATAAAACTTACTTGTATATGGGTTCATAATACTTTTACACCCAAGAATCATACTACTAATTACCCATATGTACCCCAAACTCGAGATTAAAGACTAGGGTATGGAATCCTTACCTCTTAGATGAAGATCTTGTGATTGGGTTCCTTGATTCTTGAAGATTGATGCAAGGTTGGATGATTTGAATGTTGGATTTCCTCCTTATCTCTCTAATATGCTATCACCTCTGTCTAAAATACTCAGAAAATTGCCCCAAAATAAACCCCAAAGCCTATTTATAAAAATGGGGTCGGGTTATGAAAATAGGGGAATTAACCTTCAGAAATCAAGTATGTGATCGCAGAATCCATCGCATAATGGGTATGTGGGCCGTAGATGTGTCGCAAAACTCGGTGCCTAGAACTGAGCTGCTCTGCTTCATTTTGCGACCATTTTGCAATCACATAATGGTTTTGCGCTTCGCATAGCTATTTTGTGAATGTACATTTCATCGCAGAATCGCATTTTTTCAGCTTTTGGTAATTTGCTCATAACTTTGTATAGAAATGTCCAAATGACGAACAGTTTGAAGCATTGGAAACTAGACTCGGAGATATTTAATTTTATAGGTTGTGCATCACATAACACCTTGTATACATGTAGATATGCTCATCCAAAGTAGGATCTTGTGCACATTCTCTTAAAATTTTAGTCTATTATGAAATTTTCCAACTTGGCTTAGTCTTAAACCTTTCCTTAGACCCCATATATCTTATAATATGCATTATACACTTATTATCAGATCCAATTGGTATCCATCATGGTAACAGACCTCTTCCACATATAAGATAATATAATTAGAACACGTCAACTTTATTATCTCGCCAAAATGCGTCGAATTGTCCTATGGACTTCCAAATCCAAATTCGGACACACGTCTAAGTCCAAAATCACCATATGAAGCTATTGACATCTTTAAAATTCCATTTCGGGGTCGTTTGCTCAAAAGTCAACTCTCCGGTCAACTCTTTCCATTTGAGCTTCAAAAATAAGATTTTGATTTTTTTTTCTCTTTAAATTTAACTCCGAATTTTACGAAAAACAAACTTGACCATACATGCGGGTCATAATGTGTATTACGAAGCTTCTCGGGGTCTTAAGCCGTAGAACGAGACGCAAATTCTTAAAACAAGAATTCGGGTCTGTCACATCTAGGGACTTGGATGTCAACCATAATGAACTCTTTATTCTTAGTGTAACTATATGTAGTAAAATCAAATACTTATATCTTCTATATTATGAAAATCCTACGGTTACACTTCCTCTGAGTTATATCCATAACAAAAAGTATTTAAGATATACTTATTAAAAAATTAAAATTTTAAATAAAAATTTTTATATTTATAATATTTAATAGAGAAGCTAATTTTTTTTTCAAATTCTTTTATTCACGCATTTAATTAAATATAAATTGCTTAAGATATGCAACTATTAGTGAAAACTTTCTTAAACTATAAACATGTAAGTTATCTGTATCTTTAATTAATTATAAAATTCTTATTGCATATGAATAACTCAATTTTATTTTAGTTTGTTTATTTCTTGAATCGCTTAAAAATTATCTTAAATTTGTTGTATGCTATTTTGTGTGTGTAGGATTTTCATTACATGATGCTTACATATTTTTAGAAAAATAAGAATCATATCATTATAGTTAAAGACTTTGGAAGATAAAACTATTTTTCCAAATATATAACAATTATAGTTATCTAATTAAGTATTTTGGGTTCATTTCCTGTCTGAGAGTTCAGAAAAATCAATATTTTTATACAAAAATTATTACTCTTTTTAATCAACTGCATGAATAATGGTTTTCAACAAAAATGTTTATCCTCTTTTTAAAATTTTGTAAAGATAAGTACATGAATAATGCTGTTATTGTAATTTAATGTTTAATAGTTTTATTTGAATAAACATAGTTACCTCATAGAGGGTATAAGTGTAAGAGTTTTATAATATAGTAGAAGTAAGTTTGATTTTAAAATACAACAAATGTATCTAAAAATTGATCGATATTACAATAATTAAACCTAAAAATTAAAATAATTAATAAAGTTAGCGATAGAGGTTTCGTTTTAAGATCTTCTGCTATATGTTACTACATAGACTAGCAACAAATTTCATTTTTCGTCGCAAACCCGTTGCTTTACTATACTTTTTTCATTTTAATTTTTATTCTATTTAAATTCTATTTTAAGATTGAAGATGTTTTTCATTTTACTCTTTCTTATTTAAAAGTTAATTAATTCTTCAAGTTATATACATTGTTGCTTTTTCCAAATGTCTATATGAAATTATTTTCTCATAACCGCATATAAATCCTAGACCAACTCTTGTCATGACTTTCATAGTCCAAGTAAAAGAATTCATGTACAAATTTATTTGCAACTAATTTATTATGGTTAAAATATTATTACTGTAACAATAACCTCAAATGTATGACAATATATATAGTTATGGTCAATTATGAAAGGTAATTGTTTGTAATATATTTTGTCATGACAAATAATTGAAACTATTAAGATAACTATTTGTATGTTTTTTTAACTTGAAGAAAAAAATATCAAATTAACTAAAAGATTGTGTTTTAACTAATTTAATGTGGCTAAAATATTATTATTGTTACATCTTCAAGTCATTGCAAAAACTTATGAATAGCTATAAAATTTCATCACAATTATAAATATGTGGTTATATCATTTATGACAAATAATTGTATTTATTAAGCCGGCTATCGCCACAATTTATTTGAAATTTGAAGAAAAATTCTTTGCTCATCTACAATATTTTAATTTAAATAATTTATTGTGACTAAAAAATTTATTTTGCTACAGTAAGTTCTATGTGACGACCTGGATTGCCCCACCATCGGGAGTCGTGATGGTGTCTACTAACATAGCTAGGCCAGCCAACCAGTAAACGTTCTCAAATAATTTCTCAACAATATAAACATGCGAAAGCAATTAAATAAAAGTGAAAGACTTTAAGCTTATAAAACTGAAATCAAATGCGGAAGTTGAAGACAAATCTCTACTCAAAATCTGGTGTCACTAGCTCACGGACTGCTATAGAGTACTAAAAACAAGTCTGAAATGATATTACATACTGTT